>PVKS010018645.1:0-39764 GCA_004027875.1 Aplodontia rufa | reverse complement strand
CCTACTGGAACCCCATGAGATTAGAGTTCCTTCTTTAAGTACCCTGTGTTGCTAAAGGCCCTTGTTATGGTTCTGTGCTCTCCAGGGGGACCGCTGATTTTAGAGTTAGGTCCCATGGAGGGGTGGAGGAGCATGCCTAAAAGGAACGAACGCATTGTCCAGAAAGTGTGTATGTGTGTCCCAAATGTCCTCTGTTCAATCCTCCTTTTTCTTTCTCTATGTTTTTTGCCCCAGGAAATTAAGCTGTACAGATCACATCAAAGATTATCTGTAGCTTGTGCTTTGTTTCAGCCCACTGAGGGGCCTGGCTAAAAGATAGCAGGAGGCCGCACACTGGGGTGGGGGTTTTCACCTCCCTGGCTACCTTCCCACAAGGTCACCTCAAGCAGGCCTAAACCTCCTTTAAGGACAATACTCCTCTCCAGTCACCTGTTTTGCACTACTGTCTTCTCCTGGGTTTCTGTAGCCTAGGAGAGAAATTTCACATGAGTTGTGAACTTATTCAATGTTCATGTGTTGCTGTCAAAGACCACTTCACAGTTTAAAGTTCTCATTCAAGCTAAGCAATAACATCTTTTGTACTGATAAGTCTTTTTTTTTTTTAAGAGAGAGGGATAGTGAGAGAGAGGGAAAGAGATAAACAATTTTTATTTTTAGTTTTTCATGTGGCTTTCATTGCTCCAACACTTTATTGTGTATGTGGTGCTGGGATTTGAACTCGCATACTCGTGCACGCCTGACAAGTGCCGTAACTGCCGAGCCACCACTCCAGCCTGAGAAACAATCTTTATCTAGTTTTTCATGTGACTTTCGTTGCTCCAAGACAGTGTTGTGTATGTGGTGCTGGGTTTTGAACCCGTGTACTCCCACATGCTGGGCAAGTGCCGTAAGCACCGAGCCACCACTCCAGTCCCCTGATATGTCTTTAATAAAATTGAATTTCAACAAATTGAATTTCAACTTGCCTGTATTTTAAATGTTTTGTATTTGATATGGTAATAAGAAAGTCCATGATATATTCTACTACAGGTTTTTAATTAATGTTTTGATAAGTGGAATGCAATTCACTGGGTCTATTTTGTTTTATGTATTATATATTTTGTGCTTTACTAGAATGCCAAAACACATGCATGGCACAAAATAAGTAAGAACCCCTGATGGAACATTTCTCTCTCCTCCTCCCTTTGGACAGGAGTAGCGTTCCCTTGTAGTTCCCCTACAGCTATCACAGGAAAGTGGGGAGCTAAAACTTCAAACCTTGGTTCTTGTGTTCCAACGAAAGAAAATTTAAAGTCAGACACCAAAAGTCATGCAAGAGAACTTTATTATAAGTGAAAGAGAGGTGAAAGTAAAGTAAAAGCAGTGTAAGGCTCAAGCAAAAAGCACTCTCAAAAGAGAGAGAGGGCCATCTCTGACCAGAGAGCAATGAAAGAGAGAAGACTGTCTCCAAATTTATTGCTGTTTTATGGTTGCTTTGAAAATTGGGGTCCTCCTTCAGCAGCCTTCACTAATCAGGTGTTCAACTCCTCCTTCATGTAGGGTGGTGGAGTTTTTGACCTTAGTTGGCCCTCTCCAGAACTGTCATGGTGGCCATCCTGTTTAGGAGGGCTTCCTCTACAAGTCAATCCCCTGTTAATGTGAGCATTGTCAACAGTGGTCAAAAGTTACCTCAGTGCGCCTGCCTGCCTGCACTATTAAAGAGTACCCACTTCTGAGCTAGTTGGAGACACCAGGTGCCATAGCTTCTAGTTTTATCTCAACTTTTATGGGTCTTGTTGAGAAACAGTCCTATAGATCCTTTGTTCTTGAGGCATTCCCCCTCCCCATTATCTCTTTTGCTTTTGTTTATCCTCAACATTTGTGTTCCAATGTTTTTCCATAGCTTATCTGCCTTGGCAGTAGCCTAAAGAGAACTTTAAGAGTAAACCTGTGACCTTGTCAAGCATTTCACTGCTCTTGCTAGCTACGACCTAACTCAGCCACCCACACCTTTTAAACAATCATCTTTCTGTGTTTGCCCTAATTTGTGGGTGCTGTTTCCTGTGGGACCCTGATTAACACGGGGCATGTGTGTGCATGGAGGGAGAACGGGGGCTGGGAAGAAATAGATCTCTGCAGTGCTATTACTTGTTGAAAATGAACCAAAGGACATCCTGATGTCTGCAGCAGTCTCTGGAGTGTGATTACTGGGCAGCTGTCCCTGAGGAAGGAAAATGAGTCAGGTTTCAGAGCTTGCAGTGCACAGCCTGTGGAACCCGAATCAACTCAACAATGCTGCCCATTGCCAGAAGCTTTTCCTTGTCACAAAGTCTCCATGGAGGGCTTTGAGAGGAACGTGACAGCGGCTTATTTCTAAATCTCCCTCTTGTTTCCTAGAAACCATGTGTAGCAATGAAGAGAATGGGGGCGCGCACACACACACACACACACACACACACCATTTTCAGTAAAACTAGGAGACACAAGCTACAAATTCCAAATTATGTGTATCTGTGACTGAATGCAAGCTGGGCAGGCAGTTCTCAACAATGCAGCTGAGAAGAGCGGGGAGGAGGAAGGGTCCTGGTGACTGCACATAATTGGCAAATGCCTACCCATTTCTGGGAGGAAAGGCTTAGGCCTCTTCAGGAAAAGCAGAGCTGCTGGAACAGAGGCAAAGGCAAAGACTGGGGTAGGTGGAGAGAGAATGATTAAAGTGCTCAGGGGGACCCAGAGGTGGCAGATCTCAGAATGTGCCAACAAAATTTTTCTTCTAATAATACAGAGTACGCCTCTTTTTTTTTTTTTTTTTTGGTAAGAGAGAGGGAGAGAATCAATTGTATTTATTTTTCCATCTGGCCTTTGTTTCTCCGACACTTAGTTGTGTATGTGGTGCTGGTGTTTGAACTTGATCCCTGTGCATGCCAGGCACTGCTCCAGTCCCCAGAGTACAGCTCTTTAGGTGTGTGGAGTGATGACAGTCTGTGGGACCTGCTGTGAAACAGAGAAACCTGAAGAAGTTTACAGAGGCAAAAGAAGTAGTGGCTATACAGAGGTGCCAGGGTTTAAGGAAATAAACAATTATTGTAGTAAAACAGGAGCAGTCTTTGAATTTGTAACCCTGGAAAGCTGTTCTGAACCCTCTTCCTACCCTCCACAAGGTCCTCCTGGTAATAATTCAGAAAAATCTACATAATTTAACTATGAGTAACAAAAGGAAATGATCAAAACTTCTGTACAATTAATTATGAGAGCCCAGTGGGATGGCACATGCCTGTAATCCCAGTGACTCGGAAGGAGGAGGCATGAGGATCCCAAGTTCAAAGCCAGTCTCATCAATTTAGTGAGGCCTTAAGCAACTTAGCAAAATCCCTTCTCAAAATAAAAAATAAAAAGGGATGGAGATGTTGCTCAGTGGTTAAGAGCTGCTGGGTTTAAAAAAAAAACACAAAAACCAGTACTCAGAAAAGAGATGGCAGATAAGAGGAGAATATGAATAGGAATGGGAAGCAAGAAACAGCAGAAAATACGAAGTCATTTCAAAAATAACATTTTTGCCTCATACTAGGCAAGCACTCTACCACTGAGTTACAGCCCCAATCCTTTCTATTTTATTTTGAGACATGGACTCACTCAATTGCCATCCTCATGGCTCAGCCTCCTGATTGGTGGGGTTACAGACATGTGCCAATGTGCCTGGCTAACTTACTTATTTTGTGTGTAAGCTTTCTCTTTCCTTTGTCTGCTTAATCAATTTGGTTAGAGGTTTATTAACATTAGTACCTGTAAATACATGCTTTTTGGTTTATTGTGTCTTTATTTTCTATTGTATCATTTTTTGAAGTTACCTTTAGTATTTTCTCACTTAATTTTGGGGAGTTACTCTGCTTTCTTGGCATTTCTGTTCTACTACTTATTTTTGAACATTCTGTTCTGTGTTGTTTTAATTACATCCCACACTTTTAATAGGCAGTATTTCCCCTGTCATTAAGTTCAAAGTTCAAAATATTTTATTTCAAAGTTCAAAATATTTTCAATCCATTATAATATTTCTTTAAGCATCTGATGTAGAACTGAGATTTTATTTGATTTATTTGTGGTGCTGGAGATCCAACCTAGAGCCTCACTCATGCTAAGCAAGTACTCTACCGCTAAGCCACATCCCCAGCCATAGAGATAGGTAGATTTTTTATTTTATTTTATTTTTATTATTATTGCTATTTTTGTCTGTGTATGGGTGTGTGCATGTGCATGAGCACATTACTGGAAATTGAACCCAGAATTAGAAATGTCTTTTTAAATTTTCCTAACACATAATAAATATTCTTTGCTATTACTTTTATATTGTCATGGATTGTGGTCAGTAGTTGTGTTCTGTATAATTTCAATTCTTTTTTTTACAAGTGTCTACGTCTGCTTAAAAAGAATGCATTTTTTTAAGTGGGGGAGAGAGAGAGAAAGAGAGAATCAATTTTATTTATATTTTCATCTGGTTTTTGTTTTTCCAACACATAGTTATGTATGTGGTGCTGGGGTTGAACCCAGGTTTGCATATGCCAGACACATGTTCTACTGCTGAGCCACTGCTCTAGCCCCAAGAACGCATATTTTCTATTTATTCTAAGATAGTACATATTTCCATGAGATAAAGCTTGTTAGTTGTCTGGTTTCACTCTTCTATGTCTTTAGTAATTTTTCATCTCCTTGATTTATCTGTGAAATGTGAGTTAAAGTCTTCCTGTAATATTGTAGATTAATTTTTTTTTAAAGAGAGAGGGGCAGTGAGAGAAAGAGAGAAACAATTTTTATTCAGTTTTTCATGTACTTTTTTTTTTTAAAGAGAGAAGGACAGAGAGACAGAGAGAACCAATTTTTATTGAGTTTTTCATGCGGCTTCTGTTGATCTGACACTTAGCTGTGTACGTGGGTGCTGGGGTTTGAATCCGTGTACTTGCACATGCCGGGCAAGTGCTGTAACCACCAAGCCACCACTCTAGCCCTGTAGATTAATTTTTAAAGGATCCTTATACAGAGAATCTAAGGGCACAAGGGGGTAGTGTCAGGCAGGGTGGCAGACTCAGGGATGCCTTCTCAGTGGAGGTGCAAAGGCCCCCAGAGGAAAACAGTGAGTGTCTCATTGCTGGCCTTGTTCACTCTCCCACCTGGAGAGAAATGAGGGAAGGAAAATAAGGAAGACGGAGTGAAGGGAAAAGTGTGCTGATGAGCTCGATGGAAGAAAAAACATGGAGGAAGATGGGGGGACAGAAAGAGATGGGGATAGGGAGAGAGAGAGAGGGAGTGTGTGTGTGTGTGTGTGTGTGTGTGTGTGTGTGTAAAAGGGGAGAGGGAGGTGGAAGAAGATGTGGGTGTGGGCAGAGAGATGGAGAAGAAATAAGTGCTAGGAATAAATGTGAGACAGAAAGAGATGTGGGAGATATGAGAGATGAGAGAAAGAGAGATAAGGATACGGTGTTTGGCCCACAGAAGGAACTTATTGAAAACATTACTAAGCCATGCACAGTGGCATGCACCCAGCTATTTAGAAGGATTTCTTGTTTCTAGGAGTTTGAGGCCAGCCTGGGCCACACAGCAAGGCCCCATCTAAAAAATAAATAAGTAAATATAAATATATATATATATAAATAAAAGCATTGCTGAATAGATGAATGAACCTTGGTGCTCAGTGAGGGAGGGGTAGAAAGGATACTACGCAGAAAGCGTACTATTTATCAAAGACATAATTGTACTAGTTTCATCAAGGATGACAAAGGCCTTAACTAGCATGGGGGTGAAGAGGTGGGAGAAGATATCTGCTATATTTCAGAGGCAGAGTTGAACATTGTTTGGAATGGAGGGGGAAGGCAGAGTAGAACAAATTCCAGGTTTGGGGCCTGAAGTGCCTGAGTGAATTGCTTCCACTCATTGAGACAGGGGTGTTAGGAAGCTAACCTGGTTTGGATAGACACTGATGATTTTGAAATGCCTGTAGAACATTTAGGAGGACAATATTCCAGACTCAATCTCAAGAAAGAGATAAATCTGTAGAAACATAGATTGGAGAATAAGCAGCAATTAAAACAGTGCCTACAGGGGCTGGAACATTGGCTCAGCAGTTACAGCACTTGCCTGGCATGCCCGAGTACATGGGTTTAAACCCTAGCACCACATACACAACCAAGTGTCAGAGCAATAAAAACCATGTGAAAAACTCAATAAAAATTTATTTATCTCTCTCTCTCTCACTGTCCTTCTCTCTTAAAAAAACAAAACAAAACAGTGGCTATATATTCTTTTGTGGTTCATAAGTGCGATGGTTGGGTTTTCATGCCCTTGTGTGAGATGTGACACCCTGAAACACTATTATGATGTTGGCACATTCCCCATCTGGTATGTAAAAGAGAAAGAGAATGTGGTTATGACAGGGTTACCTAGGTAAGCCCATGGCATTTGCTCCAAATTTGTTGAATAAATGTGGGAGAAATGACATAAAAGTCCTCCAATAGGAGGATGGTGTGAAAACATGTGGATAAGGTGCAGGAGTATAGGGATTCAGGCCTGAGGGCCTCCCTGGTGACAAGATCTAAGACAGGACATGTAGAGTCAAGGTGAAGGTTGGAATAGACATTAAGTCCACCAGGCAGAGGGCAGAGGTTGAAACAGGAAGCCGGAGAGTCAGGTGCAACTCTTTTTAATTTAATTATATTTATTGGGGGGGTGCTGGGGATTGAACCCAGGGGCACATTACCACTAATCTACATCCCCATTCCCAGCCCTTCTTTTTAATTTTTAAGTTTTGAGATAGGGTGTTGCTATGCTGATTAGGGCCTCACTAAATTGCTGAAGCTGGCTTTGAATTTACAATCTTCCTGCCTCAGCCTCCCACACTGTGGTGATTACAGGTGTGTGCCACTGCACTGGGGGCTCTTTCTTTCTTTCTTTCTTTCAAGGAGAGGGACAATGAGAGAGAGAGAAAAAGAAAATCGATTATATTTAGTTTTTCATGTGGCTTTCGTTACTTTGACACTTCGTTGTGTACATGGTGCTAGGGTTTGAACTCATGTCCTTGCACATGCCAGGCAAGCTCTGTAACTGCAGAGCCACTGTTCTAGCCTCTCAGATGAAGCTCTTTATTAATGTGAGGGAGACTGGACACTGACAGCAAGAAGACAAAATCGAAGGTGGTGGAATCAGATGTTGTGAACCTTGAAGAGAAGCTGTTGTCATTAGCTAACAAACATCGATAGGGACTTGGCCAGAGGAGAATTCACCAGATCTCAACCCTGACCATCCTCCAGTCAGCCCACAGCTGGTTGTTAAATAAGAAATTGGTTCAGAGTCCAGGGCATATCTACTTTAGAATGTTTTCTTTTATCTTTAGTCTTTGGGAAGAGGTTCTGTTTTAGTTTTCTTTTCTTTTTTAATTGTATTTTGCTTTTGCAGTGCTAGAGATCAAACTCAGAGCCTCATGCATGCCAGGTGAGCACTATGCCACTAAGCCACATCTCCATCAAGAGTTTTCTTTTGAAAAATTCCATCCTTGGGTCCACTGAGCCGATTAGCTTATTATTTCCCATCCTGGATGTTAAAGTTCCCTAGAGGATCTCAGAGTTATTTGAAGGGGTCCTCAAATCCATATACACACCAGGATTTATTTTAGACAAATAATGAAAAAAAATTCCAAGTACTGTATTTAGAATCCACAGAATTTTTAACTATGACAAATGGTTTGGAGGACTTGAGTAGAGAAAAGAGACAGGGAGAGAAGTATACCTATGAGTTCAGGCTCAGCAATAACCCTGGTCACCTTAGCCCAGGACTGGGATAATCAGAATCACTGTACACTAGCCAGGTGTGGTGATGCATTCCTGTAATCCCAGCACTCAGGAGGATGAGGCAGGAGGATCTCAAGTTCAAAACCAGCCTTAGCAACTTTGCAAGGTCCTAAACAACTTAGTGAGGTCCTTTCTCAATTTTATTTTTATTAATAAAAAGGGCTGGGGATGCAGTAGATTCTGGAAGTTCACAGGCGGGACTCACATTTTACAGATATGTAAGTAGTGGAATCAAGACTCCAACTTAGGCTAACTTGACTTCTAAACCACATGGCTGAGACATGGAATACTTCCACGTCACTGAGTGTGGACTGTGAAACTATGGAGTTTCATCCTTATACCAGTGGCCCATTCCATGTTCCCACTAATGGTGACCACCCTTCTCTCCCCAAACCATGGGCTTCTCACAGTTGAAGTAGAGGAGACAATTTTCTCCACATTGACTTTTTAGGGTGAGGATAGTGTTAATAGTAATTCGGGGTTTTTGAGCTGAAGCCGGATTCTCTGCTCCTGCTGCAGGTGGATGAAAAGGGATTGGCTACAAAATTCTGTGGTCAAAGTAGTCCGTTTTCAGTGTTTGCAGCTTTTCCCAGTTAAAACTGAGAATTTGGGCTAGTTGCAGTTCTCTGCAGCCCGAAAAGTGTTAGCAGCTACCCAGCTAAAAGCTGGGATTTCCAGTGGCACGTTGAAGCTCTTGGGGTGGAAGCACACCCTGAGAATTCGGTGCTGATCTTCTGGGTCCTTGTCTCATGAATTTGAAGAATAAAATCCACGGAAGGGGGAGTAAAAGGAGTATGATTTATTTAGAAAGAAAAGCAGAGTCTCTGCAAGGTAGAGGGGTACCTGGCAGCAGGGTACCATCTTAGTATACCGTCTCAGTATATTGATTTTGGGTATGAGCATAATTAACATTCATGCAAAGCAGGCATTGAGAAATGCATCAACATGACTGGTTAAAATCTATGTAAAACAGGTGGCAAATACTTTCTAGTTCCACCAGTGTCCACCCCATCTCCTAGTTCTCCCACCTCTAGGACAAAGGAACTGCTCACACAGGTGAGCCTCAGGGTCTTTTTGCATTTGAAGGCCCTGTGTATGCTCTGTCAATCGCTCTCTACAGGCTAGCTCTTAGATTGGGCCCTTTGTCCTGACTACCTAGCTGTTTCGATATCTCTCCTAATCTGTCTCAATAGGAGGAGGGAAAGTAAGGGACAGGGTAGAAAATGGAAATAAGGTCTAGAGGAGAAAAGCCAGGGTTGCTGCCTCCTCTTTGATCAGCAGGGGGCAGCTCTTGCCTTGCCAAGGCATCTCAATCCCACGTTGCCCAGTTAGAGACCTGGGGAGGAGTTTCCACTCCTGAACTTTGACTGACTCGGCACTTCTTAGGACTGTGGCTTCTGTGGTTGTCCAGGTGGCTTAAGGAGGTTAAACTATGTGTTTATATTATTAGTTTGTGAAGAAGCTGGCATTTGAACCCAGCCTGCTGATGAGGGGTTTTTGAGATGAGGTCAGATTCTCTGCTCCCGCTGGCAAATGGAGTCTGGGCTGACTAGAGATTCCAGCAGCCAATATAGCCCGCTTCTAGTGTTTGCAGCTATTCCCAGTTAAAACTGAGAATTTAGGCTGGTCTGCAGACAAAATAGTGTTAGCAGCTTCCCAGCTACTATTGAGCGGTGCATTGCAGTTCTTGGTGTGATGGAAATTCACCCCGGGAGTTTAGCAGCAAGCTTCTGGGTTCTGGTCTCACGAATCTGAGGAATAAAATCCATGGACAACGAAGGAAGGAGGAGTTAAAAAGGAGTAGGATTTATTTAAGGAAGAAGAGCAGAGACTCCACAAGGCGGAGGGGTACCTGGAAGCAGGACACCGTCTAAGGGATGTTAGGCCAGGGTATTGGTTTGGGTAGGAGCCTTGATTAAAATTCATGTAAATCAGGCCTTGAGAAAAGCACCAATATCATTGGTTAAACTCTATGTAAAATAGGCATTGAAACTGAGCACCAACACCATAGGTTAAAATCTATGTAAAACAGGTAGCAACTTAGCAACTCTTTCCAATTCCCATCTGTGTCCATCCCCCCCCCCCCAGCTTCTTAGTTCTCCTGTCTCTGGGACAAAAGAGTTGATCCCACTGGTGAGCCTCATGGTCATTTGCATATGAAGGCCCTGAGCACACCTGTTAATGGCTCTCTACTGGCTAACTTCTAGGTGTGTTCCAACGGGGTCCTCGGTCCTGACTACCTAGCCATTTTACTATCTGTCCTAAAACTGTCTCATTGCTACGAGACAGCATTTTTACCCCTGAGATTACTGCTTCTCTGAAAGAAAGCTGTGGGGTCACTGCAGTGATAGGTAGCAACTGGGCAATCTGAGAACATACTTCAAAACAGAGCCAGAAATGGACACAAAGAAAAAAAAATTGTATTTAAAAGTAACCCCAGAAAGTGTGTGGCAAGGTGTGGGCACACATTCTACCTGGCATACTAAATGCAATGCTTGTTTTCTGTGTGCTGTGTGTGGCATACTTTCGTACTAATTCCTGTAAAATCTTGAAGCTGATGTGTCTTTCCTTTTCCTTTGTATTTGTGTCTGTAAAATACATGGCATTGTAATAAGTACTTCTTTTTTTTTTAAAGAGAAAGGGAGAGTGAGAAAGAGAAAGAATCAACTTTAGTTTTTTCATCTGGTTTTCATTGCTCCAACACTCAATTGTGTATGTGGTGTTGGGGTTTGAACCCTGGTCCTCAGGCATGCCAGGTAAGTGCAATAGTGCTGAGCCACTGAGCCAGAGCTCCAGTTACCCCCCTCTTTTTTTTCTTGTCTTTTCTTTCTTTTTTATTTTTTTTTTTAAGGGAAAGATAGTGAAAGAGAGGATCAATTTTATTTGTTCATTTTTTTTTTTTTTGTTTCTCTGACACTCAGTTGTGTATGTGGTACTAGGTTTGAACTCAGGTCCTTATGCATGCCAGGCAAGCAGATCCAATCGCTGAGCTACCTCTCTATCCTTGTAATAATAGGTACTTTGTAACTTCCCAGTAGATGCAGTTCAGTGGTAAGATAATAAATGAGAGGATTTCCCAGAGGGTAAGCCCATGTAGAATGTACCAGATAAAGCAGACCTCTGCTAGGAGTGAATTCCTTCCATGGAGATCTGAATATGAATAAGTCCAAATTCCTCCATCAGCATCATTCACTCGTCTGCCAAACCATCCAGTTTTACAGACAGTGTAAAACAGGCAATGTAAATGCAGCTTCCAGACAAAGTCCCTGGTACCCCACCACCACTAGCAACAACAATCACCTTGCTTCTCCTAATCCCCTCATTTATAGAAATCCTAGAGCAGTCCTCCGGGAGTCCAGGGAAGGGGAAGGAATGGGGGTGTGGTGTGATGATGGGTTTGGGCAAGCTTGAACAAGGGGAAGGGGAAGGAGAAGGAGGTTAATTTCTGGGCCCAGGAGGGATCCCAGAGGCTTATTCTGGGTAAAAGGCTGGTCTTCTTGAACCTCAGAAGGTGAGGGAACCACATCCTGGTCTCATCCCCCACTCACACTCCCCCCCAACCCGCTTGTGCTACCAGTCATCTAAGCTCCACCCTGTCACTCACACAGGGGCCACCTACCCACAAGGCTGCCCCATCTCCCAGAATCCCAGACATCTTCAGCAGCACCTTCCTCTCTCCTCAGGGAGGTATGCATTTGATGCCCAAGGTTCCAGGCAATTGAGGACCTTGGCAAGTGATATGAGCCTTTTTTGTCCTAGAAAGCTCTCCACCTCATCTGGTGACCAAAGAGCTGGTCACAAATAACTGATTGAGGACCTCCAACCTCCAACTTCTAACCAGACCTCGCTACTCAGGTCACCCTCAACAACTGGAGCATCCTCAGACATGGCCTGGACACTGTTGCTCATCTTTATTATGGTCCATCCAGGTGACAGAGTGTTTGCTCAGGACCCTAAGGGGTATGGGGCTGGGAGGAACAGGTGTGGGGGAGACTAGACTTAGATGCCCCAGGGAAGCAAGCTTGGTGGGAGCTGAGGGGAGCCATGGGATCTTCCCCTTGTTTCTGTTAGCTGATGCCAGTGGACCCTAGGTTTGCAGTCCCTCTAGGTCTCTGGCTCACTGTAAGTGTCATTCTTAGTTCCATCCTAGAGCCCTTTTCTTCTCAGCTACCTTTCTGGTAAGATAAATTTGAAAGGGCCAGTAATAAGGGCTGGAAGGAAAGAAGGGCTTTTTAAAGGAAAGGTCCAGAATTTTGATTTATCTTCTTCTTCTTTTTTTTTTTTTTAGGATTTTCATTTGATGTTTAAGAAGTCTATTAAACTAGGCTTATTAGCTAGGATCTAGATATATAATTAGGAGTTTGTGAGACCTAATTAAGTCTAAGATACATTTTTTAGTGAAACCTATTTTAATTAACTGAGATTGCTTAACTATTCCGCATATTAGTTAACTAAATACAGGGCTTCTCAAAGTGTAGATTCCAGACCCAGCTTTAGCTACCTGGGAACCTGGGGTAAATTCTTAGGCCTCTCTCCAAATCTCTAGGGGTCAGCCAAGGAATCTGTTTTAACAAATACTTCAAGGCGTGGCGGGTGGTGGTGGGGTTTACTGTAGTGTAGTACTAACTACTCAGGAGGCTATATGGGGAGGATCCCTTGAGCCCGGGGGTTTGAGACCAGTCTGGGCAACGTAGTTAAGCTCAGCTAAAAAAAAAAAAAGAAGAAGAAAAAAAAAGTACAAACAGGTAATTCAGGGAATTCCCATAAATGTAGAATGCCTGGCAAATTCCCTAATTAGATAATTTAATCGGATATTTTAATAATTGATTTAATTTATCGATATAGAAGAGTTCGATGCCTTCATTTGGAAATTTAATTAGTTAATATTTCAATAAAAAAGTAGCAAGGATGGTTTATTATTATGGAATGTTACTAGTACTAAAACAATTCCTGGAATAATATCATAATGCTATTAGGTAGCTAGGCAGCCATTCATTACTGAGTTGCAATTGCACTGTGGCAGGATAAATTCAGCAAGACAAGCTGGAGAAAGAATGGGAGAGGGTGAGGGTAAGAGTTGGCCTGGGAAAAAATTTGAAAAACGATTTAATAAGCAATGAATGCTAAGAAATTAAATCAGTAAAGAGAAAAGGGTTTAATGAGACATCCAAAGTACCTGCCCTTCTGTACACTATAGGAGAGAGGGCTGGGATATTCTCTTTTCTCTTTGGAGTAATTGGAGGAGGCATTTCTCTGGATCTTCTCTTTGCCCCTAGGATCCTGTGTTCTCTGGGTGTCCCAGCCCCCTGAGATTCATACCCAGGAAGGCACTGCAGCCCTCCTGCCCTGCTCCTTCAATGCCAGCAGAGGGAGACCAGCCATTGGCTCTGTCACATGGTACCAAGACAAGGTGGCCCCTGGGAAGGAGGTGAGGAACAGGACTCCACAGTTCAGAGGCCGTCTGGTCCCCCTTGCATCTTCCCGATTCTTCTGTGACCACCAGGCTGAGCTACATATCCGGGACACCCAAGGCCAAGATGCTGGCGTCTATGTGTGCAGGGTGGAGGTACTGGGTCTGGGTGTTGGGACAGGGAATGGGACTCGACTGCTCGTGAAGAAAGGTAAGACACAGGGTGGTAGCACCTCCTTGACTGGAGTGTCCCTGGAAGTCAGGAATCCTCCCTGCCCTTGTTTAGCAAGCCCCTTTCTCTCTACCACCCTCATGTAGGACCACCTGGGCTAAAAACCAGCACAGTGCTCCTTCGGGCTGGCTTCTATGCCTTCAGTGTTCTCTCTGTGGCTGTGGGTAGCACTCTTTACTACCAGGGCAAATGTGAGTGTGAAGCCAGGGGTACTGGTGAAGGGACAGGAGGGTCAGTGACAACTGGAGGAGGGAGGGACAGACAAGAAGAGCAGAGCTTCAGTGTTGTGCCACTGAATGTCTCCTGTCATCTCTCCTACCAGGCCACTGTCACATGGGGATACAGGGACACACTGCCATTCCCTGGATGGCCTCTGAGGAGTGATTCCAGATCCCAGAGATCCCTGATCCTCTTCAAGAGACCCTAATACATCCTTCTCTGCCCCACTACTACCTCCTCCTTTTGAGTCTAGTGTATTTTCTTCTTCTTTTTTAAAAATTTTTCCCAGATGCCCCAATATGTGTCTTTCTCTCTGGTCCTCCCAGTTCTTAACTCCTTTCTACCAGGTCTGACCTTGAAAGGTCCAAGGAGAAAGCCCCCCAGAATGGTGCCCAGAGGCCTCTCCCGTATTTATACGAAGCTTGCACATCCATGTCTCCCAGGCCAGGGAGTCTGAGGCTGCTGCTCCTGAGAAATGGGGATTATCAGATCTAATTATTTCTTCTTGTCAACTGCCCAGTCCAGCCAGGTCCACAGAGTGGTTTTTTTGTTTGTTTGTTTGTTTATTTTGACCCAATAGTTACTACTTGACCCTAAAATGAGTGGGAGGATGAGCCACTTAAGTTTCGATGGTGCTCATTTGGAATAGGGGCTCTAGATGGACTGAGAAGCCAGAGACAGTGAGGTGGCAAGACCATGGTCTTTACTGAGTGAACCACAGGATGTCCCTGACCACCGCCTGGGGTGAGGGAGGTGTCTGGGGGTGCTCAGGTGGGTTTGTTTTTGGCAATACAGGCGTAGTCGGTGCTGAGGTCCTTCATGCCTTCCCCTTCTCCTTCAACCTGATCATTGCCAGACACGGGTAGCCTCTGCAGAGATGCATAGTGGAGCTCCTGGTCCGGAAGCTGGGCCTGGCCAGGCAGGAGGTTCGGATGGAAGGGTGCTGGGAGCAGTACCCTCAGATCCTTCCCTGAGTCCTGCCCCAAGCTTCATCATTCTCACCTCACTGATGCCTCAGTCTCCTTTTTTCTGTCTGAAGCTTCTGTCTCACTCCCTCCCTCTCCCTCATTTTCCCTGTCTCTGTCTTTCTCTGTTTCTCTCTCTCCCTCCCTCTCTCTCTCTCTGCTGGCCTCAGCGCCTGTTTTTTTCTATTATTGCTGTTTCTCTTTGTGTCTCTTGGTCTCTTAGCCCCTCGTCTGATGCCGGCACACTCTTATTCTTTCTCACTTTTTTCTTCTCTCATTTTCCATTTCTTTGTCTCTCTCATTTCTTCCTCTCTCTTTTTCCTTTTTTTTTAAATTTTGTTTAAAGAGAGAGAGACAGAAACAATTTTTATTTAGTTTTTCACGTGCCTTCCGTTGCTCTGAGACTTCGTTGTGTATGTGGGTGCTGGGGTTTGAACCGGCGTTCTTGCGCATGCCAGACAAGCGCTGTAACCCCTGAGCCACCGGTCCAGCCCCTCTTTTTCCTTTTGATCTTATTTTCTCTTATCTCCATTCCATTTCTTTCCTCTCTTCTTTCTCTCTTAGTTTCTCTATCTCTCTGACTCTCATGCTTCCACTTTCTCTCCCCTTTACTCTTGGCCCCTATCCCTCACCTCAGCCCCCAGCTCTCCCTTGTCCTCCACCCACACCTGGGCTCTCTCTTGCCCTGTCCCCGACTCACCCATCTTCTCTCCAATCTTTTCACTGGAAGAAAAGAAGCAGCTCAGTACAGCCCTGCATTGGGCCCCCAGCCCTCCTCACTAGCTCTGCACTACCCAGCGTTGGGTCCCCACCCCCACCCCGCTGCTGACTCCCGGTGGTTCCCTGGGACAAAGCTCTGCCCCCCACCTTTTTCTTTTCTGCAGAGCTGGGGGAAAGAACCCAGGTCCTTACACATACTAGGCAAGGGCTTTATCACTGAGCTGTGTCCCCAGCTCAGCCCTGGCCATTCTTCTCTCACTTTTCCCACCAAACTCCCACCAGCCAGAACCTGTCAGGACTGAGGGCCACTTTGGCCTGAGCAGTAGGAGGGGGGAGGTGGGTGGGCACTGCTATAGGTGAGTGAGGAAGTTGAGGGCCTGGCTCACCTCTCCGACAGAGCTGACAGAGGCAGATGAACAGAACGACCACCAGCAAGAGCAGGAGCCCTCCCAGCGCCAACCCTGCATAGAGTAAATTGGACCAAACCAATCTGTAGGGAAGAGGAGTTAAGAATTAGAAGTCCTGTTTCTCTCTTCAGATTCCACATCTTCCTGGTTCGTTGTGAGTGTCTCAATTCTCCTATTAGTGGTTTTTTTTTTTTTTTTTAAGAGAGAGAGAAAGGGATAGTGAGAGAGAAAGAGAAAGGCAGAATCAATTTTATTTGGTATTTTATGTGGCTTTCATTGCTCTGACACTTTGTGGTTGTCCTGGCTTTGAACCAGCATCCTTGCCCATGCCAGGCAAGTGCCATAACTGCTGAGCCACCACTCCAGCCCCCCTCCCCCACCCTCACCATTAGTTTTAGAGGCAGAAAAAATATACTCTCAGAGATTTTTCACCCCAGATCTCATCATCTCACTTCCTACCAGAGTTGTACATCCCTCATCAATTACATCACTTCATATCTAAGACTGCTCACCCCCAGAGGCCTCCCACCACAGTCCCTGCTGTTTCAGAACCTCTTTTGGGATCTTCTTCCCACCCATAACTGTGGTCCTCAGAGGCCTTGCTCACCTCACAAGAACCATATATACCGCTTCTCACCCATTATTCCCTGAGCACCCACAACCCTCCCTGTGTAGAGGGAAGGGCCTTTTACTTACACTTCTTCGTGCATTCTGTTGCCCATTCCAAGCTGACCTTAGGTCGGGGACTGAGAACTGGCCTGGAGATCAAGAAGCCTAGCCACTTGTTCTGTTAGTCCTGATGGCCTGGGCTAGTCACATGCCTCAAGTTCCTCATCTGTGAAACAAGGGGCCCTATGTTACAATCTTTCCCTTAGCTGAGGAGCCTCACCTATGTCCTAAACCTGAGCTGAGTACTTTCCATTTGTTCTCACCAATTCTCTGAGAGCAGAGGGTGTTATGGTAATCATATCCCAGGCAAGGAGTCTCAGTCTCAAGTCTGCACTTTTACAAAGACATCCCATCAGAAGTGGTAGAGCTGGGGTTTGAGGCCAGCTGAATCCAACTCCACAGTTCCCCACCTCCTTTCCCTTTGACTGAGGCTGTCCAGGTGGTTTGAAGGGGCCTCTCCAGCCCTGGATTGTTCTGGTGCTGGTGAAAGGGCTGATGGAGGGAGAGGAGCCCTGTCTAGGGGGTGTGGGGGCTCACAGAAAAACAGAGAGGAAGGTGTCCAGAGTCCCTCAGCTAGAGGGAGAGCAGGGCCCTGCTTGGCTGGTGTGGAGAAGTGGGGCAAGGAGGAATTTCTGGGGCCCATAACTTCCTCTCAGGCACTTCCTGCAGTCCAACCACTGGTTCCTGTTTGAGGGCAAAACAGGGGCCACTGACTTCACCCTAAAGCCAGATGCACTGACTATGGTGTAAGACCAAGGCTCTCCTTGGCTTAAGAGAAATGCTGGGGTGTGTGTGGGAAGAGGAAGAACAGGTAGGAAGGGGAGAGCCTGAGATGGCCATGAGGGTGGTGGGAACAGAAGTGGATCCTTCTGAGCAGAGACTCAGAGGCTGGACAAAAGATTTCTTTAGGGTCCAGGGGACATCAAATGCATGCTTCTGCCTCCCTTCATCTCAGCCTCACCTCACTCTAGGGTGTGGGCATCTTCTCTATAACCCCACAATTTCCCCCACCAGGGTCTCTGTCCATTGCCAGCTTACCCAGAACCTGTGGCCTGCAAGGTGGACACACTGGCTAGGGATGCCTGGGTTGAAAGTAGTGCCACCTTAGACATTCCTGCCCCTGCTTTGGCTCTAACCCGTCCCTACCCTCACTTCCCCAAGCATTGTTAGGAGAGGAAGTGCAGCATCTTTCCTTCAAGGTTTCTGGACTGCCAATAGGTTTTTCTCAATTTCAGCTATCCTATCCATCCTGCTAGCAGTCTGTGAATGTCCACCACCTCCAGGGGCCTTACCTGATTGACTTGTTCCCAGTTACCCTTCATACTACATCTGCTGAGGGTTCCTTGTCTTGATTTATGTGTGTGGACACAGAGTTCTGATGGGTTTAAGGTGACTCCTGGTGTTCTGCATCTGTGTTTATAGGATGCTCAACTGGTTAATGAATAAGCAGGACAGCCAGAGGCAGCCACTCTAGATCTATATGAGTACTGCTAATAGATGCAGGACAGAAAGTTGACAAGTTGTTGGCAAGGAGGGGTGTGTAATACAGAAAGGCTTCCTGAAGGAGGCAGCATTCTGATATAGAGCATAGAACTAAGAATGGTGCTCCAAGACCCTCCAGACAGAGACCTGGGTGAAGGCCCTTTAGTGGCACTGTGATGGAGAGGGAAAGGGGTGATGGAGAATGACACTCCTGGTCATTGACTGGGGAACTCAAGTGAAGGCAAGGTGTGAGGAAGAGATCTGGTGCCTGGGCTCATATCCAAATTTAGGAACTTGTAACTGGCCATGGTGGTGCACCCCAGTAATCTCAGCCACTCAGGAGGCTAAGGCAGGAGGATCACAAGTTCCAGGCCAGGCTCAGCAACTTAGCACAACCTTGTCTCAGTGTACAAGTACAAGGCTCTGGGTTCAATCCTCAGTACCACTCAATAATAAACAAATAAAAATTCAGGTACTTTCTGCTATTCCCTGCCACCACCCCATTCTTAATGTTTCCCCCTGCGTAACAATAGGATAATATTCAGATTTGTTTATTTTATATTTTATTAAAGTTCAAACAGAGAAAATTTGAAAGAATTGTACAGCAAACATATCCCTACCACCCAGATTCTACAGTTAACATTTTGGAATATTATATTTTAACATATATATATATATATATATATATATATATATATATGTATATATATACATAACCCAGGGGTGCTTATGCACATCCCTAGCCCTTTTTATTTTTTATTTTGAGATAGGGCCTCACTCAGTTGTTGAGGCTAGATTTAAACTTATGATCCTCCTTTCTCAGCCTCCCAAGTTGCTGGGATTACAGGAGTATGAACCTGTACCTGGTTTATATTTTCTTTATAACATGTCTGTCTTGTTTTTTATATCTTTCAAAGTTGCAAACATTAGAATATGTCACCTCCAAACCCCTTTCGGTGCTGATCATTGACTTGAGTTGAGAATTTGTTTCCCCATTTCTTTTTTTTACCTGAGGAAGACAAAATTTACATGCAGTGAAATGTGTAAATCGACGTTAGTACTCCACTTTTGGTGGGGGACATTGAACTCAGGGTTTCACACAGACTTGGCAAGCACTCTACCAAATTTTCCACAAGTTTCTTTTTCTTTTTCTTTTCTTTTTTTTTAAGAGAGAGAGAGGGACAGTGAGAGAGAGAGAGAGAATCAATTTTATTTAGTTTTTCATGTGACTTTCTTTGGTCCGACTCTTTGTAGTGCATGTGGTACGGGGTTTGAGCCCGCATCTTTGCACATGCCAGGCAAGCGCTGGGACTACTGAGCCGCTGCTCCAGCCCCCACACAAGTTTCTTTCTTTTTTTTTTTTTAAGAGAGAGGGACAGTGAGAGAGACAGAGAAAGAGAGAAACAACCTTATTTAGTTTTTCACATGGCCTTAGTTGCTCCAACACTTAGTTGTGTATGTGGTGCTGGGGTCTGAACCCCCATCCTCGTGCTTGCCAGGCAAGCGCTGAAACTGCTGAGCCACCGCTCCAGCCCCCCCCCCAAGTTTCTTAATCTCTCTGTGCCTCAGTTTTTTCTTAGAGTTTCTGTCAAGATTAAAAGAATTATGTATAAAGTATGTGGATCAGTGGCTTACACATGCTCAATGTTATTTGTGTATTAGCGATATTGTTAACGTTACTACTATTACTACTACTACTATAATTCTAACACACAGGGATGTCATCAAGCTGTGGAGATGATTTGGGACAATCTGCAACTTCCTTAGACCTAGTCTTTCTTCCCTCAACTTTTTCCATGCTGCCTACCTCTTCCATCTATCTGCTCCTTGCTGTTTTACTTTGCTTGTTCATTCATTTGTCTTTTCATTCACTTATTCATGAACATTTAGTAGGCATCTACTAATGGATGAGGCTCATTCTAGACTAAAGCTCTCTGAGTTGAGGGCATTCCTCATCTTTCTTCTGTCTTTGCTCTTTGTAGCAAGGGAGGTAATGTTGCATTCCTGTCCCTCCTCAGCAAGCCAGCAGTCAATGGTGAGGCTGAGGCCTGCTTCAATTGCCATCACTGTGGACAGGCTAGGGGGATAGAGACAGGCAATGGAATGGGAAGAGGTCAAACCAGTGTGGGGAAAGGTTCATCTCAGGGAATCAGACAGGCATCCCTCAAGACCCCAGTTCTTGTCCTTCTACTCCAGCCCTTAACCCCAGGGAGGGATTTGGAGCCCTCCCTCCAGCACCCACCTCTGCAGTGTAGGAGAATACACATTGGAAATCTGGAATTCTGTATTGTCATTACAGTCTTGCTGTCTTTTGGCAAGCTTTCTTTCCTTCCTGGACCTCAGTTTCCCTCCCTGATGAGCCAGAGGGTCGCTAAAGCCCCTCTAGCTCTACTTTGAAAGCCTGTTTCTCTACCCCAACTCCTTCCCCAGTTCAGAGAACCCAGGCATCCAGCTGCCCCACCCCAGCTCTGGGTAAACAGGAAGCTGGGTGAGGGGTGTGCGGAAAGTCCCAGCCAGGTGTGTGGGTCTATAGGGAGGAGTGGCCCCACCCCTGAGGTATGAAAGCCCCCCTGCCCTGGCCCTGGCTCAGAGTCTGGATGGGGGCACTGGGACTGCAGGGCCGGGGTGGGAGGCCCCAGGGGAGGGGCTGCCTCCTGCTGGCTGTGGCAGGAGCCTCTTCACTGGTGACTCTGCTGCTGGCAGTGCCTATCACTGTCCTGGCTGTGCTGGCCTTGGGGCCCCAGGAGCAGGGAGGACTGGTGAGTGGCTGCAACAGACCCTAAAGGGCTGCATCTTGCTGATGCTCATTGATCTCTGGCTATGCCTGGGGTCTTTTGCATACCTGAACCAACTGCCTGGCTGTCTCTAGTGGAGATGTTATGTCTGTTTCTTTGCTGGCTCTTTCCATGTTTCTGTACTGCTGTTGTCTTGATATCCCCAAGCTCCTTCCTGGTTGTTTATCTCTCGCCTCTCCTCTTTCCAAGACACACTCAGTCCTATTTCTCTGTCCAAATACATACGCCTTGCTTGCTCTCCCTTTTAGGGAGATATGTGTTGGGGATGGTGCTGGAAACCTCAGGCTTGGGTCCATGGTGAGAGGGGTGCAGTTGGCATCAGCTGAATCTGAACTCTGGGCACTGTGACCCCACTCAACCAGGTAATGGAGTCCTCAGGCCTGGGGGCACAGGCCCAGCAAGGACTGGGTAAGAGCAACTGACTCCCCTTCCATCTGCCTCCCCAGATATCCTCTTCTTCCAGGAATCCAGGCTCCCCATTCCTGAACCCTAGCGCCCTGTCCTCTCGTGGGAAGCATGCATGGATGGGCACCCTGCCCCCAATTGTGGACTCTTCACCCGTTCCAGGGTTTCAGCAGCTGCAGGAGGAGAAGCCAGAAACTGATCTCAGCTCCAGACTCCCGGCTGCCCACCTTATTGGTAAACTTCTCATAGACCTGAATATACCTTAAATATTCCCGAGAGTGCCAGTTTCTGTTGGCCCACAGTGAGAGCGCCTTCACTTTGCTATTCCAATGCTGGATTTCCCACCCCTTTCACCACCTCTTGCCCCTAAATGCCCATCCTTGCGCTAAAACCCCATCCTTGCTGCTTCTTCCCTCCCCTCCCCAAGCCGGGAAAACCTGGTCTGGATCTCCCCACCACAGCCTCCCGCACCCTACATCCCAGTACCCTCAGCCCCCAACTCGTACTCAGTCCAGATGTAGCTCACCGCCCCCGCCCCTCCCGGCGCCCCGCCCCCTCCTGCCTACCCTCCGTGAGGTCCCGGTCCGTGCGCTGCACCCGGGAGCGCCGCTTTCAGCACCCGAATCCCCGAGAGCCCACCCGCCCTTTCTTCTGCAGGCGCGTGGATGAAGGGTCAGGGGCTAGGCTGGGAGGCGAAGAAAGAAGAGGCGTTTCTAAGGAGCGGGACGCAGTTCTCTGGCGCCGAGGGCCTGGCCCTGCCTCAGGAGGGCCTCTATTACCTCTACTGTAACGTCGGCTACCGGGGCCGGGCGCCACCTGCCGGCGGGGGCCCGCAGGGCCGCTCCGTCACGCTGCGCAGCTCGCTGTACCGGGCTGGGGGCGCCTATGGTCGGGGCGCTCCCGAGCTACTGCTGGAGGGTGCCGAAACCGTGACCCCGGTACTGGACCGTGCGGGGAGGCCAGAGTACGGACCCCTCTGGTACACGAGCGTGGGGTTCGGCGGCTTGGTGCAGCTGCGAAGGGGCGAGAGGGTGTACGTCAACATCAGTCACCCCGATATGGTGGACTACAGGAGAGGGAAAACCTTCTTTGGGGCGGTGATGATAGGGTGAGGGCCCTCGTCCCTAGGAAAATGACTGCATAGTGCGAATGTGATTTGGCCCAGGTATTGGGGACCCAGACGTTCCAGACCCCATGGCAGTAATAAAAATGTCAGAGACTTGTTTGGAATCTGATTTGGAACCTGATGAAAATAAAGAATGTAAAGTTTTAGTGCTGCCAGTATGGATGTTGAGATGCTAACGCGTTTTAATTCATAGTGGTGCACATGTGTTGGTTAATCATTTCATACTTTTCTGAAGCTCAAAACTTTTTTGTTAAGAGAAAGGGACAGTGACGGGGGGAGAGAATCAATTTTATTTCGTTTTTCGTGTGGCTTTCATTGGTCTGAGATTTTGTTGTGTACATGGTGCTGGGATTCGAACCTGTGTTTTTGTGTATGCCAGGCAAGCACCATAACCGTTGAGCCACTGCTGTGGCCCTCAAAACCACTTATAACACTGCGAGTGGCCTTTGCATCCAGGGATGGTGGCATGCCTGCCCTACTCACACTACGTAAAAGCCAGGCCCCAATATGAGACCATTTGGAGGGTACAGGAAGGACCTCCCCAAACCCTGAAGCATGGCCAAGTATCCTGATTCTCAGGGTTGTGGTAGTCTCCACCAGACTTTCATTGCTTTCTTTTCTCTTGGGTCCCTCCCCACTGTGAGAGGAGTCATTAAAGGGGAAGCAAACACCACTCAAAAAGTCCCAGCTGCAGAGGGAACGCCTAGTGTGGTTGAGGAAGGAAGCACTAAAGGGCCCAGCAGTTCTCCCCAGCTGGCTGCCTAAAGGTCCCTTTAGTCCCTAACAGTAATTAGGAACAGTAATTAGGCTCATGGATCTGAAAGGAGGAACTGGAGGAGAAAAGAGTGGAGGGTGTTGGGAGGAGGCAGGAGCCTGTGGTGCCCCACCCCACCAGAGAGAGCCCAGGGAAGAGGGTGGAGGAAACTGATGCCAAGGTCCTGTCTAGGGTGGGATGGAAAATCCTTACTCATTGTTCACACTCTATCACCCTCCTTCCCCAATGTGGGTAAATGTGGGGGCCTCTGGGGTGAGTAACCACAGTCCCCCCACACCATGACGGATTTTTCAATCTCAGGCTGGAGGAGGCAGAGGGGGACCCAAGGCCCTATCTAGGTCACCCCAGTGTGTCACCTCATCCCTGATGAGCATCATTTGTTGTTTTTTCCCCTGCCTGGCAACCCATCTGGGCTGAAGGAAAGCCCAACTTCTGTGCCCAGTGGGGGCTCCCATTCTATGGACTCTGTTTCCTATTTGTCCTTAGACTCCTGTATCCAGAAGAGCCTTTCTGGGGTGGGAGGATGATAAAGACATTTTGCTCCACCAAAGTTTAGTCAGGCTTCTGAATATTCTATCATGCCTATTTGTATTCTTCCTCATAAAATCCAGTTTTAGCAAAGCACCCTGCTAAGTCAGCTTAGCATGTATCTACCTCCTTCTCAATATCTGATTGCCCTCAATATCTGGTCAGGTTCCTTTTCTTCCACATCCCTAAATTATGTCTGATCACCCTGGCCTGTCTCAGCAATTGTCCTATTGGATCTGCTTAGCCAGAGTCCCCTACCCTGATTTTTATTTCCTTTTAGTTATTTTCCATCCACTGACTCCTACCTTCTCCTTGGCTATGAATTCCCACTTGTACATGCTATGTTTAGAGTTGAGCCCAGTCTCTGTTCCCTACTGCAGGATTCCACTGGAGAGTACCATCACGGTCCTGAATAGTTGTCTTCTTCATTTTCTTCTTTTTCTTCCTCTTCTTCAAGGGGCAGGGGATTGAACCCAGGGTTCTCACTAAGTAGCTTAAGGCCTCACTAAATTGCTGAGGCTGGTCTTGAACTTGCAAACATCCTGCCTCAGCCTCCCACATTGCTGGGATTACCTGTGTGACCCACCATGCCTAGTTCTGAATAGCCTTTCCTAATTGCTTTACCAAGTACCATTGGTGTGTGTGTGTGTGTGTGTGTATGTGTGTGTGTGTGTGTGTCTGTTTGTGTGTGTGTGTGTGTGTGTATTGCTGGGGATGGAACCTGGGACTTGCATGTCATTGAGTAATTTTTTCTTTAACAGGGGTGATTTTCCTTCCAGTTCACTCACCTTATGCCTCTTCCCTCGTCATTCACCAAAAAGATCAGTGAGACCAAAGCTGAAAGTGGGTCCTTCACCCACATTTTATTCTTTGTTTTGGTGCTGAGGGTAGAGCTCAGGGCCTTGCACATGTTAAGCATGCACTCTATCACTGAGCTACACCCCTATCCCCTATACCTTGTTTTTGTTTTCTTTGGTCTTTCCAATTTTATCCACTGAGAGGATGAGTGGGATAGAGCAGCTAGCTACTGGATAAATGAAGGCAGTATTCATGAATGGCTGCCATGTCAAGTGCTGAAATGGGTTCTCATGGAAGTTGGGCCTTTGTTTCTCATGTGCCCTGCATGCAGTGGGCATTGCTATCTCCGTTTGGCAGATGAGGTTGACAGATTCAGGTTGTACTGTTAGCACAGGGTTGCAGGGAGGGTGGGTGGGTAGGATGGAATGATTTGGAGCCCAGACACCTGAATCTCTGGAATTCCCTTGGCTGTGATTCAGATACCTGAGAATGTGGCTCCTCCCCAGCTTGCACAGGCTACAACAGCCGGAAAGAGCAGCAGGACTTTCCCAGCAAAGACTTGGAATTCCCAGAGTGGGAAATTCCCATGCCTTGAGGGGCAGGTAATTAGGTTCAGGCTTCTGTTTCCTAGAGGAGGGAGGCATTCAGGTAGCCTTCTGGACTCCAGGAATTTAAGGGCTGGGGGTCTGTCTGGATCCAGATATCTTAAGCCCTGCAAAACGAAGACTTCAGAAAGTGGACTCCCACCCCTGGGGAGAGACAAATGCAGAATTAATTCCAAGACAGAAATTGTGTTTCTTTTCTAAGCAATCTTTATTTCTCGCCACTGACCAGTAGGACGATTACAGACACAGCTCCCCTGGGGAGCAGAGTTTCAGCGATGTAGCAACAGTAGGTCACCAAATCAGCATTATTAAGACATCTGGATTAGATAAATATTTTGTCTTAAACATAAGCAAAGGGAGGCACAGAGGCCAGGAGGCCATGTGGGAATAGCCTATAGTTCAGCTCCGTTTTCACAGAAAACATGTCTGGCCCAAGGCAGCTCCTACACTGGGCCCCCAGTACACCCTGACCTTCCAAATAAATACATTCATTAGTAAATAAATAAATAATAAATAAATAATAAATAATCACAAGTGCAACCATAAATAGAGGGAGCCAGCCTTGTGGGAACAGCTGGGTTCCACATCTCAGGAAAGAGTCTGGAAACATCTGAAGAAAGGAAGGCCTGAGGTCCACTCATGTCAAGTTCGAGATGAGGTCTTCTTAAGGGGTTTGGACCCAAGGCTCCCTAATCCCTGCATTCCAGATGTACCAGGTTGAATACAGGGACCAAAACTTGAGAGCCCCAGTGATTTCTGGTAGCCTCAGTTTGAATTCTTGATGGTGGCTAGAGAGTATCCCATTGTCCAGGACACCCATCACTGCATCCTAGGTTTCTGAGTGATGATGTTGAAAGTTTTAAGCTTGGGGTCTGACCCTGAGTCAGAGGAGGATAAGGGGATCTGAGGTGTGGATTAAAAAGGGATTGTGGTGGGTAAAGGGGTGGGTGTAGTGGATAGGCATCCATCTTCTTCACAGGGCAATGACCCCAAAGTAGACCTGCCCGGACTCAGCAAAATCGAGATAGTTGGGCAGGTTGACTTCAGCACTGAGTCGATCACCCTTCTGCAGCTCGAAGACCCCTCCCAGATAGATGGGCTCATACCAGGGCTTGAACTCAGCCCCCTCCGGGCTCTCCTTTGGGCAGGGGCTCTTGATGGCAGAGAGGAGGTTGACCTTGTCTTGGTAAGAGACAGCGAAGCGGCTGACTGTGTGGGTGAGGAGCACATAGGAAAGGCAGCCTTGGCCTTTGAAGAGGACCTGGGAGTAGACGAGGTACAGCCCATCTGCAGGCACCACCAGCTGGTTGTCTATCAGCTCCATGCCATTGGCCAGGAGGGCATTGGCACGCCGGCTCAGCCACTCCAGCTGCTCCTCAGCTCGGTGGTTTGCTGGAGGAGGGGAGAGGTGAGTCAGTGTGACCTGTGAGTTCACTTCACATCCTGGCCCTCAAGTTCTGCTCACCCCAACTTCCGGTTCCTGTCCCCTCTTCCATATCCCATCTGGCTGTGAGGTTCTGAATATGCCCCTTAGGCCTTCTGAGTCCTTTACACACTGCCTACAACATCTGTCAACTTTCATTCCCCCTAGTCCTACCCTCCATGTCTCATGTGCTCCTTCATCCCCAAGACACACTCTCAGAGCTCTTACCTACAACATGGGCTACAGGTTTGTCATTCATGTTATGAGAAGATGATCCTGAAGAGGAAAGAGAAAAGAAAAAGCTGAGCCCCTTAAACTTCTGCCAACTTTGACCTCCATTCCCCCCACCTCCACAAAACCCCGAACTCTAAATCTCCCCCACTGCTTCAACCCCAGGACTAATGCTTCCCCCTCCCCCAGACTTAGGAGAGAAGCTTGGGAGATACTTACTGAGTGAGAGCATCTGGGCCTGGGGACCGAGAGGGAGGTCATTTGGGAACTGTGGGAGAAGGAAAAGATTACCTAAGGAATCACCCTCCGAGGAGAATCAGCTGGCTGCTTACCCAGCTCGTGCTCTCTGCCCCATACATCTTGTTTTCTCTCTCCATTTATCGTTTATCCATCCATCCAATAACTTTGTAAATGCCTTCTGTGGGCCAAACACCCTATTTTCACCTCTCCTTATCTCTCTTTCCCTCAACTCTCTCCTTATCTTTCCTTCAACTCTCTCCTTATCTCTTTCCCTCAATTCTCTTCTTATCTCTCTTTCCCTCAATTGTCTTATCTCTTTCTCTCCTATCTCCCATATCTCTTTCTGTCTCACCACCTTTATTCATATCTCCCTTTTATTCCCCCAGCTCTCTGCCCACATCCCACAATTTCTCTCTGCAGCTCTTTATATATAGATATCTGCCTTCTCACTCATTCATTCACTAAACAAATATTTAGTGAGCACGATTCACTTCATGTATCAGGCATTCAGTCTCTCTCTCTCTTTCCTTATCTCTCTCCAAATCTCTTTCTGCTTTCCTATCTTCCTCTACAGTTTTCTTCCGTAGCCCTCCCCATCAGCATTCCTCTCTCCCCACCTGTCTCTCTTGCTGTCTTTCTCCCCCTTTTCTGGGTGGAAGTGAAGGCTGGGGAGGCACTCACCTCTTCCCTCTGGGGGCCGATCACTCCAAATTGCAGCAGGCAGAAGAGCGTGGTGGCTCCTGCCACAAGCAGGAAGGAGAAGAGGCTGAGGCACAGGCACCGGCTGGAGCCCTGGGGCCCCCACGCCTTCTTGGGGAGCGCCTCCTCGGCCAGCTCCACGTCCCGGATCATGCTTTCAGTGCTCATTGTGTCCGTTCCAGAGGGAAATGTGGAGCCCTGGATGTGGAGCAGTGTGTATGAGGGAGAGAACCTGCCTGCCTGGATGCCTGTCTGGGGATTATTTCCAGGGGGTCTGGAGTTGCTTCTCTCCCTCCTGGCTGGTCCCCTGGTGTCCTCGTTGAGGAAGCTTTTGCTGGCTGGGTGTGCAAACAGCTGCCTTTATAGCCCGTGGGGCAAGAGGAGGGCGGGGAAAGACTCTCATTCAACCAGCGGAAAACTTCCTTGGTGGAGAAACCCATGAGCTCATCTGGAGGAAGCGGTAGTGGGTCCTACACCTTCTGTCTTGGTTTCTTCTCCATCGTGGGGGCGGGGGTTTGGAAAGTTGGGGACACCCTGGCATCAAGGATACTCATCCTCACCACCCGGATACTGTGGCGAGCTTCTTGGGCCAGTTACCGATGAGTGTGTGTGTGTGTGTGTGTCTGTGTAGGATCCTGGAAGCTGGACCCAGTCCTTCCTGACCATTATGGCCTGTGTCTCTATTTCTTTGCGGAGGACCTCATCTGTGTTTTTTTTCCCTCTGATTTCTAGACAGGACTCCTGAGAGGGTAGAAATGAGTTGGGGTTTTAGATAGCTAAGTCCTTGAGGAGAAGAAAACAGGAAAATTGTGCCTGAGGAGGGGAAGGACCTTGGGGCCAGGACAGCTTTGGACTGGGGGCCTCTGGAACAGGTGCAGAGGGGTAGCAGGGACAAGTCTGGGAGAACCCCAGAGGGGATAAACTCCGCCCTGGGAATTCACAAACCCCCGTGAGGCAGGCCTTCTCCTTTCATTCTGACCTGGGATTCAAACTACTGGTTTCAGTCTTGGCTTCCAAGGGATTCTGAAGCCCCTGATTTTTTTCACGAAGCCCTCAGAGCTCTGATGTGTGGCCGTATCTCCTCAGATGTCAACTACATTCCATACTTTTTAGTCCCGGATGCATGGCCACAACTTCCAGAGTGTCCTTTTATTCTGCCTCCCTCGATTTGGATAGTCCCCAAAGAGTGGTGTGGTCCCTTCTCCCCAGAGGCCTTCAGTAATCCCTATTCATCAGAAGCTCTATGTGTGGTCATAGTTCCCAGAAGCCCTCTGACAGCTACCCCTAAAAACCCAGACTCTCCCCACCCCACCATTTTTATTTCCACAGCTTCTCCCTCAGCTCCCCTGCAGCAGTCAGGCTGCCTGGTCCTGTGAACCAGCCACAGATCTCTGGAGCTCTTGGGCCTCCTTATCTCCTTGTCCTGCTCACAGCCCCTGATCCCTTGGAGACCTCTGTCCCTCTCTCCATTCCTGAGAGATCTGGCAAATTCTCCCCACTCCAGACAGACAGACATAAACAGACCGAATTTCAGAGAAAAGAGGTTTATTTGGCTTTATCGAGGGAGCAGATGGTTCCTTGTGGGTGTCTAGTCAAGCAGCAACTGGCGTTTAGAGCCTTTCGCTTCCTTTTAGAGGCCCTCAGAACTACTTTTCTCTCTCCCTAGGTGAGCTCTGAGTTGATGCCTTCTCACTTTCCATCTCTGGGGCCTATCCAACTTTCTTCTGATGCCTTCCTATTTTCCCCCTATCTCTATCCTCCATAAATAAATAACTTAAGTTTTCCCCTTCATAAATAGTCCCCCTCCCCTGCCTCCAGTCATCCATCCAGGCTTCCCCATGTGTCTGCTCCTCATCCATGTCCAGGTCGAGGCAGAGCAGCTCTGTTTTGGGAATTTCTAGGCAGGCTTGAAATCCTCAGTAGAATGTCAGGGGTGGTACCTGGAGTACCTGGAATTTCTTTTTTGAAAGCTCCAGGTGACTTGAGTGGGGAAGACATGAGATGATGGTGGGAATGGGCAAAGGAGAAGTGGTGGTGACCCTTGAAATCATCAGAATGGAGGCAAAATGGAGAGAAGGCCTTGAAATCAATTTCTTTTTCTTTCTGGATTTTTCCAAGTTCTACAGAGCAAAAGCTCCAAAGAAGACACTACTAGGGCTGAAGAATAGGTGGGAGATGCCCTCTGTGTGGGTAGATAGTTGGTCTCCCTGTGCGAGCAGGAACACAGCCCCCTGGTACACTGAGCGCACCCAAGGTCCCTGTGGCCCTGGGCACACAGACTTCTGGGCGCTGAGGAGAGGCACATGGAAGGGATATTGGGAGGAGAAGAGCTGGACCTCATGGGCCAGGTAGAGAGGGGTAGAGGTAGCCTTGGGGGAGCAGCCTTTCCCGGAAAAGACCACCTGGGAGTAGACGAAGTAGAGGCCACTGGTGGGGACCAGGAGGGAATTGTTGCTCAAAGAGAATCCATGGCGGAGAAAGGCACGGTCGGTATTGGCTCTCCAGCGTAGAGAATTCTGCATACTAGGGTCTCCTAGGAAGAACCATAGGGGGAGGGTGGGTGGGAGAGTCAAGGATTTACATCAGAGGTATCCATCCCTGAGGAAGCAGGCACTGGATAACTGAGTTTCTAGGGGGAGGTTGGGAGAGAGCGGGGAGTAGCCTCTCTGTCTTTAGTGGTAGGGGAAGTTGGGGGGAGAAGTGGGGTGGATACTTGGGTCTCTGGAAGAAGGAGAGCAGGGAGCTACACATCTGGGAGGTTGGATGGAACTTTACCAACAAGGTGAGCAGCAGGTTTGAGGGTGCCATGGGCGAAATGCTTCTGGGAGTGCTGCTGAGCAGCCCGGGCAGCTGAGGGCGGGAAGCCAACACGAGGGAGTCCCTAGGGGAAAACAGAGTTGAGAGGGCTCTAGGGCTGCAAGTTAGGCTGGGCCACTCCTGAAGCCCCCATTCTCCAACTGCCTCACCTGGGCCCTAGGCAGCAGCACAAGCAGCAGCCCCAGAAGCAGGAAGAGGAGCGGGGTGCAATGCACCCTTGAGAGGTAGAGACGTCCAGGTGGTGTCATGGGGAGAACCTGCAGGGAGAGAGACAGTGAGCGGGGCAGGGCACACAGAGGAAGACAGACCTCCAGCCTGCCTGTGCGCCCTGCAGAAACAACCACCCTGACAGTCAGGGCAACAGACAGAGAAGGGGACAAGACACAGGCAGGGAAACCCCCGAGGGGAGCAGAGGGAGACAAAAAGACAAAGAGACAGAGAAGGAACAAAGAGAGATTGCTGCAGAAACAGAGAATGCATGACAGGGTCAGAGGGAAAAAGAATGACAGATGGAGAGACAGAGACCCGGAACAAACCAAAACAAAACCCACCCCAACCAAGGCCCAAGCCCAGGCAGGCTGGGGCCCAGGAGGGAGGTGCAGGAGGCACCTGGGCCCAGGCCCCAGGCAGATGAGCAGCCCAAGGAGATGGGGCAGGAGAGTCTCACCTGCTGTGCGGGGCCCCTGGGCCCGGACGCTTGGGTCCCTTTATAGAGGAAGCGGCAGTGGCAGCGTGGCAGGCAGCGGGCGGGTTCTAGGTCGGGGCTGGGGCCTGGGGAAGCCCCCAGGGCTTAGAAGATGCTGCCGTTTCAGTCGAAGGCAGGAAAGGCTGAGGCCTATGAGAGAACCGCAGCCTGGGGGCTCAGGCAACTGAGTTCTGGGAAAGGGAGTAGGGTCAGAGGAACTGTGGGCCCAGACACCCCGGGAGCAAAGTCAGGCCTAGGAGTTCCAGAGAAAGGCAATTCGGGGAGGAGAAGGGGGAGCTCCTGGGGTGTGGGCTGGGGGCCCGGTTCCCTGAAGAGTGATATTTATGACATCTCTGCACTCTTGGCAGATTATAGGTGTCTCTCTCCCCTTTCCCTCCTCTTGTGTCCACTGCCCCCCACAGTCTTTGTCCCAAATGATTCAAGTCACTCTTGTCCCAGTATGTGTACTTTCGTGGGTGTCATATCAAGAAGTCCTATTACATACCCCCTTGCAAGGAGTTCTATTATATACCCATCCTAATGTTTATTGTCCTGATGAAAATAAATATTAATGGAGTCCCCTTACACTCTCCAAAGTGTCCTGGTTTGGTAGATGATTTTTTTTTTCTCTTACCCAGAAACGATGCTATGCAATCACATACAATGTGGTCTCATCCCATTCGTGATCTCGTGACTCCCACAGATCAGATTTATAGAACCACAAATACACAGACACTCCAAACTCAATTTGGTAGACAACTTCCAAAGTTCTCCATAGGGGAAACTTCAGAATTCCACATAGGCAAGGCTTAAGGGTAATGACCCAGGATGGGATGGGAACAGCTAAGGGATTTGCCTTGAACTTGCCTTTGTTGTGCCAGTACATTGTTTTAAGGAGCTGGGGGTGTAGCTCAGTGGTAGCATGCTTGCCTAGCATATGTGAGGCCCTAAGTTTGATCCTATGCACTACAAAAATTTAGAATAAAATTAAAAATAAATTAAAATCATTCAGGATTGTTTTTCTTTTACTTATTTATTTTTGGGTGCTAAAGATTTAGCCCAGGGCCTCACCCATGCTAAGAACCATACACTGCCACTGAGCTCAGGTGCACAGGTATTTGAGCCCAGCTGTTTTTCATTTCTTTTCTTCTTCTCCTCCTTCTTCTTCTTCCTCTTCTTCTTCTTCTTCTTCTTCTTCTTCTTCTTCTTCTTCTTCTTCTTCTTCTTCTTCTTCTTCTTCTTCTTCTTCTTCTTCCTCTAGAGAGAGAGAGAGACAGTGAGAGAGAGAGAAAAAAGAGAGAACCAATTTTATTTAGTTTTTAATGTGGTCTTTGCTGCTCTGACGCTTTGTTGTGTAAAGGTGCTAGGATTATGAACCCACGTCCTCACATTTGCCAGGCAAGCGCTGTAACCTCTGAGCAACTGCTCCAGCCTCTGATTTTCCTTTCTTTTTTTTTTTTTCAGGGCTGAGGACCTAACTCGGGGCCTTGCGCATGATAGGAAAGCCTTCCGCCACTGAGCTAAATCCCCAACCCCTTGTTTTTCCTTTCTCGAGGAAAGGAACAGTGAGGTGCAAGTCTCTGAAGTGTGCCGCTCAGGAACGTTTCCATCTGTATATGGCCATGGAGTAACTATCCAGTTTCACATATTTTCCGGTCCTCAGCACGTTCCCTCATGGCTGTTCCCAGTGCAGCACCCTCCAATGACAACCACTCTCTGACCCCTATCACCACAGACTAATACCTCCTGCTTTTGAATTTCGTTTAAATGAAATCACATAGAATGCACTCATTTGTGTTTGATTTCTTTCACTGAACATTTTATTTGTGACATTCATCCATGTTGTAGAATATATCAGTAGTTTTTTAATCGTGACATAATTTTCCAATATATAAATATACTCTAATACATCGTGTGAGTGAGTGTGTGTGTGTGAGTGTGTGTGTTTGAGTGTGTGTTGCTGGGGATGGAACCCAGCACTTTACACCTTCACACATGCTAGGCAAGTGCTCTACCAGTGAGCCCAGCCCTTCAGTTTCTTTCTTTTCTACCTTGCCTCCCTGGAACATAAGCTCCGGAAGCACCTCTATGTTGTCTTCCTTGTTTGTCACTGTATGCTGACAGCCTAAATCAATGCCCAGCGCATAGTGGGCACTCAATAAATATTTTTTAAGTGAAAAGATGGATGAATAATTAAGTAAGCCAGAAAAAGTTCAACCTTAGATTTGTAGCTCAGATGGAACTTATCTTTAGAATCAGATTCAAGTTTGGAGTTAGGAGTGAGGATAAGTTTCCAAAGTAACCCTCCGGGGGTGGGGTGCAGGGGCTGAAGCAGTGGCTCAGCGGTTGTGGTCGCAGTTACTGCGCTTGCCTGGCATGCACAAAGGCCCGGGTTTGAACCCCAGCATCACATACACAACTAAGTATCAGAGAAACAAAAACTAGATGAAAAAATAAATAAAATGGATTCTTTCTCAGTCTCTCTCTCTCTCTCTTTTCTTAATAAAGAGAGAGGGACAGTAAGAGAGACAGAGAGAAACAACTTTATTTAGTTTTTCACATAGCCTTAGTTACTCTAACACTTAGTTGTGTAAGTGGTGCTGGGGTTTGAACCCAGGTCCTTGTTCTTGCCAGGCAAGTGCTGAAGCGGCTGAGCCACTGCTCTAGTCCATTACTCTCTCTTCAAAAAAAAAAAAAAAAAAAAAGAAAAAGAAAAGAAAGAAAGAAGGAAAGAAAGAAAGAAAGGAAAAAGTAACTCCAGGCCAGGCACAGTGGGGCATGCCTATAATCCCAGTGGCTCTGGAGGCTGAGAGAGGAGGTTAGTGAGTTCAAAGCCAGACTCAGCAACTTTGTAAGGCCCTAAGCAGCTTAGTGAGACCCTGTCTCAAAATAAAAATTAAAGGAGACTAAGGGCTGGGGATATGGCTCAGTGATTAAGTGCCCCTGGATTAGATCCCTGGTACCAAAAAAAAAAGAAAAAAAAAGAAAGAAAAAAAAGAGTAACCCTAGAAACAGGGTTGGATTACTTTATTTTTTTATTTTATTTTTTTAAAGAGAGAGGGACAGTGAGAGAGACAGAGAAAAACAACTTTATTTAGTTTTTCACGTGGCCTTAGTTGCTCCAACACTCAGTTGTGTATGTGGTGCTGGGGTTTGAACCCGGGTCCTTGTGCTTGCCAGGCAAACGCCGAAACCGCTGAGCCACCGCTCCAGCCCCCTGGATTACTTTAGAGGATAAATTTTATTTTGGTTTTTATTCTTTACTTTTATTTATTAATTTATTTTTTTTTTGGTACCAGGGATTGAACCTAGGGCAGTTAGCCACTGAGCCACAACAGCATCCTGTTTTATTTTGAGGCAGGTTTCACTAAGTTGCTTAGGGCCTCCTCTAAATTGCTGAGGCTGGCTTTGAACTGGGGATCCTCCTACATCAGCCTCCGGAGTCACTGGGATTACAGGTGTGTGCTACCACACTGGGCTATTTGGGGGGTTTGTGGATTGGAATTTATTTAGATTTGAGGTTAGGGTTACCTTTGGTGTTGAGTTTGAGTTGTGATTTAGGTTGAGGTTGAAATCGGAATGAAACACAAACTAGATTTTGAGGCTAAGTTTGAGTTTGAACCTACTGTCATTTCAGCCTCATTTGGAGGCCCCAGAAATTTCACTGGTTACTCCACAGAGACCACTATAAAGGCTGTATTTCCCTGAGCAAGAGCACAAGACTCTGGTCATCAGGCCTCCCACCCAGGGAAAGCCCCAAACCAACTGTTGGCCTCCCCAAGAAAGAAACTAAATTTCATATAACCTCTGAAACTGAGATTGAAACCAAGATTGGTCCATCTCAAGGAGCATCCTTCAGCACATCGCAAACTCCCGTGACACTGAGCCTCAGCCCAGTTCTTGCCCTTCCTTCCTCTCTCTCTTGTGTTTGCTCATACTTGCCTTCCCCTTGCTGTCCCTCAATGTCCCAGTCTTCCTCTCTGATCTAAGTTTCTTTCTCTCACTGTTAATTGTAATACTGGTTTTTTTTTTCCCTTGATACTGGGGCTGATCCCAGGGGTGCTTCCACTGAGTCACATCCCCAGCCTTTTTAATATTTTATTTTGAGACACAGTCTTGCTAAGTTGCTTAGGGCCTCACTAAATTGCTGAGACTGACTTTGAACTTGCCATCCTCCTGCCTCAGCCTCCTGAGCTGCTGGGATGACCACCATGCCCAGTGTAATACTGTTTTATATTTCATGACAGTCTGGAGACTCTCAGTCCATCAGCTCAAATCATTGAAGAGGCAGAAAAAAACAACAGGAAGGAAGAATGAATTCCAGGGAAAGCGGAACAAGAGAAAAGGAAAGGAACAAGGGCTAAGAGGGAAACCAACAATGACACATGGGAAAATAAGATTAAAAAAACCAAGCTGGGTGTGGCAGCCCATGTTTGTAATCCCAGGGAGATGGGAGGCTGAGACAGGAGGATCACAAGTTCAAGGCCAGCCTCAGTAATTTAGTGAGACCCTGTTTCAAAATAAAAAATAAAAAGGGCTGGGGATATGGCTCACAGTTGTTAAGCATCCCTGGTTTCGAACCCCAGTACAAAAAAAAAAAAAAAAAAAAAAAAAAAAAAAAAAAAAAAAAAAAAAAAAAAAAAAAAAAAAAAAAAAAAAAAAAAAGAAAGAAAGAAAGAAAAAAAAGAAACAGAACAATAAGAAGAAAAGATACAAACAAAGAAAACTGAAAGAGGCACTTAAGACTTCTCTTCCTCCATCACCCATCACATCTGGTCAGCCACCAAAACCTGTAGGTTTTGCCTCAAAACTTTCCTCCTTTCCACTCTCCTGCTGCTTCTATGAAGGCAGACACCTGTCATCTCTTTGCTAGGGTTTTGAAAAACCCTCCTAACTGGTCTCTAAGCTTGTGGTGGTTTCCCCATACTTCAATCTGTTCTTGTGTGTACGTATGTGTGTGTTACTAGGGATGGAATCCAGGGGTGCTCTACTGTTATACTACGCCCCCAGCCCTTTTAATGTTTTTATTTTGAGACGGAGGTTCACTAAGTTGTGGAAGTTGGCCTCAAACTGGCAGTCCTCCTGCTTTAGCCTTCTGAATAGCTGGGATTACAGGCACATATCACTGTGCCTGGCTATGTAAATTTTGATTCAGTAAATTTGTTATGGTTTTGTCTTGGTAACTCTCCTTTCTTATGACTGTGGGTCTTGCCCATATAAAGGGTGAGGGAAGGGACCATACCTTTCTGGCCTTACAGAATGAAAAACAAACAACAAACAAAACAAAACAAAATAAAAAACAATAGCTAAGATTAGCACAACATGAAAAATAAAGTTGTAGGCCTCAAGTAGAGGAGAAAAATAGAACACTTAGCTTATGCACACTCGGGGAGTTACTGCCATGTTTCAGGACATCAAGAGCCCTGAGAAAGAAGTTCACTCACAAGTTCAAGGCCAGTCTCAGCAACTTAGTAAGACCATGTCTAAAAAAAAAAAAAAGTTTCAGAATGTATCTCAGTGTTAGTATACCCCTGGGTTCAATTTCCAGTACCAGAAAAATAAAACAAAGCGAAACAAACAAACAACCCAGCCCCTGAGGAACCTTGTGCCTGAAAGCAGCAGTGTGCCCAGGAAAGAGGGAAAGATTTTGGCTTTCATCCCCATCAGCTCCAGCCCTGCGGAAACCCTCCAGATGAATTCACAAGAGGCAGTAATGATAATATCTGCGATGACCAGCTGGTATTATGTTGATCTTATAAAAAAATGAATAAAATCCTCTTCAGAAACTTGGCTTTTTAAAAACCTGTAAACTTAACAAGCTAAGTGAAAACTGTCTCATATACAAAAATGTTCACATCAATATTTTTTTTTTTGTTTTGTTTTGTTCTGAGGAGTAAAAGGAGTAGGATTTATTTAAGGAAGGAGAGCAGAGGCTCCACAAGGAGGAGGGGTATCTGGAAGCAGGACACTCCATATCAATGTTTTTTACATTGGCTAAACACTAGAAAGAAACCAAAAGTCCACCAATAGAAGACTGCATGAGAAGGTTGGGGATGTGGCTCAGTGTTAACAATTTTTTTTTTTTTTTAAAGACAGAGGGACAGTGAGAGAGACAGTGAAAAAGAGAAATAACTTCATTTAGTTTTTCACATGGTCTTAGTTGCTCCAACACTCAGTTGTGTACATGGTGCTGGGGTTTGAACCCAGGTCCTCCAGCTTGCCAGGCAAGCGCCGAAACCACTGAGTCACTGCTCCAGCCCCAGTGGTAACAATTCTTGATCAGTATGCATGAGGCCCTAGCCCTGCAAAAACACAAAACAAAAACAAATAAGGAGGGGGCTGGAGCGTTGGCTGGCAAGCACACGGACCCAGGTTCAAACCCCAGCACCACATACACAATGAAGTGTTGGAGTGATGAAAACCACAAGGGGACCTGAAGTGGAGTCAATTTTTTCCTCTCTCTGTCACTGTCCTTCTCTCTTTGTGAGAAAAAGAAGATGAAAAAAACCCTAAAATAAAAAACACAGAACTAGGGCTAGAGTGGTGGCTCAGTGGTTATGGAGCTTGCCTGGCCTGGTGTGTGTGGATGAGGGTTCGAACCCCAGCACCACATACACAATGAGTTGCTGGAGCAACAAAAGCCACATGAAAAACTAAATAAAAATGGATTTTCTCTATTTTTTAAAGAGAAGAGGGACAGTAAGAATCTAGTTTTTCATGTTGCTTTCGTTGCTCTGAAAATTCGTTGTGTATGTGGTGCTGGGGTTCAAACCTGCATTCTCACACATACCAGGCAAGCTCCATAACCACGGAGCCACGGCTCCAGTCCTGTCCCTCTTTGAAAAAAACAAAACAAAACAAAAAAACCAGAAACAAAAACAAAAAACCACAGAACTGGAATGAAGAGACATCGTAACTTACACATTTGAACACATTTGAATAGATGAAGAATTCCATAGAATTTTGCGATATAGATCTGAAGATGTAGGGACCTGGAATGGATACTTTATCTTATTCATCTCATCTCCATAAAACCTTGCCAAGTATACCTGCCTCCTCAATAGATGCAGTGCATCTTCCATTATGAATTCCAGAAGAAGCAATCTGCTGCTCTCACACACAAAAATCCTCCAGACTGTCTTCTGAATTTTCAATGGGATTGAACCTCTGAGGGTTCAGTTCCCTACTTCTACTGAGCTATTTCACAATATTCTATGGAATTCCTTATTTATTCAAGTCATCTTTTTTCCTTTTTTCTCTTTCTCTTTTTTTTTAAAGAGAGAGGGACAGTGAGAGACACAGAAACAATTTTATTTAATTTTTCATTTGGCTTTCATCGCTCTGAAACTTACTTGTGTACATGGTGCTTTGAACTTTCGTACTCGTGCATGGCAGGCAAGTACCATAACCACTGAGCCACTGCTTCAGCCCCTCAAATCATCTTTTTTTTTTTTTTTTAAAGAGAGAGGGACAGTGAGAGAGACAGAGAAAGAGAGAAGCAACTTTATTTAGTTTTTCACATGGCCTTAGTTGCTCTAAGACTTAGTTTTTTACGTGGTGCTGGGGTTTGAACCTGGGTCCTCGTGCTTGCCAGGCAAGCGCCAAAACCACTGAGCCACCACTCCAGCCCCTCAAATCATCTTTTTAAAACAACCTATTTGTGTGTGTGTGTGTGTGTGTGTGTGTGTGTGTGTGTGTGTATGCATGCACGCTGGAGATTGAATCCATGGGCGTTCTACTACTGAGCTACATCCCCAGACCTTTTCGTTTGCTTCATTTTGATACAGGGTCTTGCTAAATTGCTGAGGGTCTCATGATGTTGTTCAGTCTGGCCTCAAATTTGTAATATTCTTCTTTTTTTTTTTTTTAAAGAAAGAGAGGACAGTGAGAGAGACAGAGAAGCAATCTTTATTTAGTTTATCAAGTAACCTTCATTCCTCAGACACTTTATTGTGTACGTGGTTCTGGGGTTTGAACTCGCGTACTCACGCATGCCAGGCAAGTGCCTTAACCGCCAAGCCACTGCTCCAGCCCAAATTTGTAATATTCTTGCCTCAGCCTCCCAAATTGCTGGGATTACAGGTGTGCACCATTGTGCCTGACTCACACCCTCTTTTCTTTCTTTCTTCTTTCTTTCTTTCTTTCTTTCTTTCTTTCTTTCTTTCTTTCTATCTTTCTTTCTTTCTTTCTATCTTTCTTTCTTTCTTTCTTTTTCTTTTTCTTTCCTCTCTCTCTCTCTTTCTTTTTCTTTCCTTACCCCTCTTTCTTTCTTGTACTTAGGCTTGTACAGAGGGCACTAGCAAGCCTTCTACTACTGAGCTATACCCCCAAATCCTTTACTGCATTTTTAAAAGCTTCTCCCTTTGGGTGCTGTGAGATCTGGTTTTCCCCAGTAGATTTGACTGCTCTCTTTTTGCAAAATCTGCTCTTGCTTTGACCCCAGAACTAGGAGAAATAGGGCAGAGGGGAGAGGTCAGTGTTCTCTGAGATTTCCCCTGCCTGTGCCTTTGTTACCTTGTCCTCCTGTCTTTAAGCCTATGCCTTTGCTGTGCTCTTCCTGTTTTCTCAGCACCATTTTCTCCATCAGCATCTTTACTGTTCTCTTAACTTGTATATGTAGCTCAGTTTTTCTTTCATCCTCTACCACTGTCTTTAGTGACTTCAAAACCACAGATCCAGTGATTTTTTTTTTTTTTTAAGAGTGAAGGAGGGGCTGGAGCGG
>PVKS010018644.1:0-39757 GCA_004027875.1 Aplodontia rufa | reverse complement strand
ATTGATCAAGCCAATGAATACATGAGAAAGTGCTCTAAATCTCTAGTAATCAGAGAAATGCAAATGAAAACCACATTAAGATATCACCTTACGCCAGTCAGAATGGCAAAAATGAAGAAAATAAACAATAATAGATGCTGGAGGGGCTGTGGAGAGATAGGCACACTAACACACTGTTGGTGGAGCTGCAGACTGGTACAGCCCCTCTGGAAAGCAGTATGGCGAATCCTCAAAGAGCTAGGGATGAGTCCACCATATGACCCTGCTATTCCACTCCTGGGTATCTTTCCAGGGGACTTAGAATCAGCACATTATAGTGACACAGCAACATCTATGTTCATAGCAGCACAATTTACTATTGCTAGGCTATGGAAACAATCCCGGTGTCCCTCACTGGAAGAATGGATCCAAAAACTGTGGTACATTTATACCATGGAATATTACACAGCAATTAGAAACAATGATATTGCAGCTTTTGAAGGTAAATGGATGTCTATGGAAGAGATCATGATGAGTAAAATCAGCTTAACCCAGAGAACTAAGGTTCGATTGTCTCCACTCATCTGTGGAGGTGGGGACTAGACCCTGGACAATGAGAAAGCTGGTCTAGTAGCATGAGTTAAATCCAGATAAGATGTAATGCTTTACAATCTAATACTTTTTTTAGAGTTATAGTGGGAAGGGGAAGGGAGGGATAAGGGAGGGCAATGGGGGGGCACTCCTGGGGATAAATGCAATATCCAGAATATATACACATTTTATATTATTTTGTTAAAAACTTGTAAGGTTGTTCAAAAATAAAAAAAAAGACCTTCATAATTAATATTGCTGTGTCTTTGGACTAAGTGGTGACCATTTAGGGGCAGAAGACTCTGGAACAGAAAAATTTTAAGGAATCTTTAAAGTCCCAGGAAATAGTTTGGAAGTTGGAGAAGAATAAAGGGAAATCGTTGCTATTCTGAATATTAATGTAAACAACTGTTTTTGTAATGATCAGCATCATCTAAGCATATTATAATTTGGAAAATGCTTTAAATTGAAGTTTGATTTTTTATTGCATCTTTTTGGGAATTAGTGTTTTCCCTCTTGATTTCACACATGTGAAGACTGAGAAGCTTCTATTTGAACCTTGTCCTGTACATCCTTTATGCTTCATGGTGCTCCGTGACTCCATGTTACAAAATGAACCAATAGCGCATCCAATAAAATATAACCCACAATAAATCCTTCTTTAAAAAATAATCAATTATTTTGAGTGATTAGATCCAATGCTGGAGTTTTCATTTTTGCTGGGACATCTGAGTCTCACTCACCTTGCTCTTCAGTCTTTGGCTCACCTTGCATCTCCCTGATATAAATTATATTTACAGCGTACTGTGAAGAGCCCCATGTATTTAAATTTCTTCCTGTCTCCTTTGTTGAAGTTCTTCCCTGTGGTATACATACCATCTTCTCAGAACAGATCTCCAACATACCAGGAAGGTCTCATATCTCACAGGGCCCAGTCATTATGGTTTTAAATATTTATTTATATATTTTCCCCTGGAGACTTGGCAGTGATTCACTGATTTGACTTTGGTTTCAGGGATCTGTAACCTTAAATTGCTTACTCAGAGAAAGGGTTCAGAGGAGAAGATCTGAGTTATTAGATTATTCTTATTTTGGAAAATAAATTATTTTCACATAAATTCATAGATGTGCATGTGGCAGAGAGATTGTGTCTACAGTGGAAAAAACGCATATGTTGAATCAATGTTTCCCATGACGAGGGTCACTCTTGTGACTTGGCCTGGCAGTAAAGGCCCATCATAAATTGTCCTGACTTTTTATTTTCTTTCCTTGCCTCCATAAACTTCAGTGTAGATTTCCTCCCAAATTCAGTGATTCTAGATTTATAGCTTTATTTAATGTTATGTCAATGTGAAATGCTCTCTTACTTCCATTCTGTATGTCTAACCCCTTTCCAGCAACCATGCAAGTTCTCAGTTTTCTTCCATGCACATTCTCATGCACGCTCCTATCTTCCAAACAGGGCATTTAAGAGTTTGACACTCGTTGCCATCCCATTATATAGTAACTGTCAAACTGTTGCACGTGAATGCTCGATTTGCCTGTGTTTTAATATTAAAAGATGTGTGGTGGACTGGAGCGGTGGCGCTTGCTTGGCATGCATGAGGATGTGGGTTTGAACCCCAGCACCACAAGCACAACAAAGTGTCAGATTAATGAAAGCCACATGAAGAACTAAATAAAATCAATTCTCTCTTTTTCTCACTGTTCCTGTCTCAGAAGAGAAAATAAAATGTGTGGTCTTTGGAGCGAGACATGGTTTCTTCTCAATATCAATAATTCAATGCTTGCATTGTTGGCTCCTCTTTAACGTAAAGTTCTCAGTGATTCATTGGTATGTAAATAATCTGTGATCAGATTCTGTGCTCATGAAGTCAATAGTACTTTAAATCACAGGTCTGAGCTCATGATAATGACTTTAAACTACATCTGACTGAATTTGAAGAAGCTATGCTCCAGGCTTTTATAGTTATGCCATAGTGTATTCTAATGTCATATATATCTAAAAAAGAACCAATAATGGCAAAAACTAACACATGAGAAGAAATTAAAAAAAAATCCTCAAAACCTAAATCTGAAACATTTAAAAACTTGAAATGCTACTGCAAAAATCCAGTTGTACCACACGGTGGCAGCAAAGGTGCATCATTATTTTTACAGGTTTACTTAATACTTCATTTGGTGTACCAGAAATTATAACTGTCCTTTAAGCAAATTTAAAAGTATTGTAAATTGACTAATTAATTAATGAGTAAGCTTAGTAGAATGTTAAAGAACGAACATTTACAAATGTTCAAAAATATCTCTGGATTTTTAATCATCTTTATGTACAAAAACATCTCTTGCATTTTAAATTCTAGGACTCCTTCATACTGTTTTGCAACCAGATTCCTCTTCTTCATTGTCTTCTCGCTTTATACTATAAGTTTCAGGAACATTAGGATGATGTTCTGTGACATTTGGGTTTTCATAGTGGGTCATTGGTGACTCAGAGGATATTATGCTGTGTAGAATGTGAATCTATACAAATTCCAGCTGCGGATGGTACATGTAGTTCTTCTGCACACAGGCTTCTTCTTAGGCATGGTGCCTAAGTTTAGTTTCCATGTGTAAAGTCATACTTAAAGTATGTAAACTGAAACAGATGTTAGTACTCTGAGAATTCATTTGGTTCACGAAGGAACTGTTCCCCAGCTTCTTCTTTGACTCCCACTTTATTTTGAAAGTTCTTTTGAATAGAAAAGGTCTCTGGAGAACCATCTAGTGTCTTTGACCTCATTAGTGTGTAGCAGTTCATTCCTGGGAAACAGTTTCCCCAAATAAATGTTAGATTTTGTTTGAAATTCCTTCTTTAATAATGGTATGATTTTCTTCTATAAACTTTAAGCTTTGTTTATTCTTTAATTAGAAAGCTGTTCACTCTAATAATACAAGTTTTCTTAAAACCAAACAGGATCTTACTGATATCATTTAAGTAGTAACTCTGAACTTCTATTTTTCCAAAGATTAGCAATAATAATCAGATGTTTGTGTAATAACAATATAACTTCTCACTGGTATAGTTCCAGATATTTTTGTATTGATAAGTGAAATATTTTGAAAGTCTTCTAATATCTGAATTGTTGGTGTTAGTTAATAGATTTTCAAACATGATGATTTATGCTTTTAGTAATTTTGCAAAGGAAAAACAGATGAGTTATTAGAACATCTAATTGCCTTATCACCTCTCATTTGCCCATTTCTTCTTTTTCTTTCTCTCCTTTTCTTTCTCTTTTCAAGGATATTTGTTGAGATATGTACATCATGCATGTACTATGCGAATATCCGAAAGATGATCAAAACAGATTTTTATCTTAAGGAACACCAAGTGTTCCTTAATAATCACAATTTATTATTAGATTAGCCAAGAAAAAAATCTCTGACAGCAAAAAGAGCCAATCCATATTTTGAAAGTTCTAAGAAGAATTAATAGAGGAGATAATGTTGGAGTTGGGCATGGAAAGATAGAGGGGAATTTCTCTACGCAGTAAAGAAGAAGCATATTTTCCAGGTAGCAGAATGGAAGGAATGATGGGTTTGTGGAACATGAAGAACTCTAGTAAGGCTTTCTTACAGACACATGGTTGGAGAAATTAGGTGTTGAGGTTGGAAAGGAAGGATGAGGCCAGATTTAGTCATGCGCAGGATTTGGGAATATGAATAGAATATTTTCTTTCATATAAAGCTTATTGTAATTATACTTTGATTTATGTTATTTCAAGATGATGACATATGTTTCTTTGCATAGTACGAATTTAACTACATAGTCTTAATGTGAGATACTTTCTAATTTCATCCATAAAATACCAATAGATTAAAACCTTAGACAATTGGATACATGTTCACATAGTTTTGCTTTGTTATGTAAGCATTTTTAAAAGTCTTCTTGGATTTGCCTTTATATTAATTATTGAGGTCCATAGATATTTAGTTTCTAGATTAAAAAACAAAACTTTAGTGAAAAATGCTGTGGATATATGGTTAATCATGTGGTACTAGAGATTAATGGATAATTTGGCCTTTCTTAATGGTTAATTTCATGACTAAGAGGTAACTCTAGTGTATATTAAATATAAATAAGAATTGATTGAATTACCCAAACAGTATTTTCCTGACAAAGTAAAATCAAGTTCAAAATTTTATAAAAATAAATTTATTGCTTTTTTGTCTGACTTTTAGACTCATTGATGGAAATGTTTCACTTGCCCTTGTTTTTAGACACATAATACTATTTTTCTATTTTATGAAATAAGCTAAACTTCCCTATTCCTGCTTTTGTATTTGCCTTATTCTCACATCATATATATATTTTTGGTATTGACACTAAAATTTTGCCTATATAGAAAAAAATGGTAAAATAATTTTTGGAACATATGTGCAATATCTTTAAAAATGTTGTTGGAAGTTTGTTCTCAAGGATTTTGTAAATCTTATTTTTTCAGAATAAAACATACTTCTAAGTTAAGAAAGAAGCTTTCATATTGCTTTCTTCCATTTAATGCCTGACATTGAAAACTCCCTTTTTACTTCTTTCTGCCTGAAATATAATTATAAAGCAGTGCTCTACTTTCCATTTTAAAGTTTCCATCAAACTGTGGTTTGGGAGTGGATAGAAAACATTTATGAAATTCTTTAGGTTTTCTAGTCTGCTTCAGAGTGATTTCATAAACAGTAAAGCTTCAATAATTTCGTTTATGAAAGTCACTTGGAAAGATAATTGGTAAATTAAATTATCTTGTCACAAATAAGTTTGGTTTTATGAAGGGATGTTATTAAGCTTATATTTTCATTTTTCCATTAAATAATTATGTTTTTAGAACTAAGTGAAGAGTTTTAAAGTAAAAAGTTTTAAAAGTAGCTTTAATCTGAAGTTTTACAATTATTGAAGGTTTTCCACCCTACCTTCCAACCAGAAGTAGAAATCTTTTATTTCTAAGACTTCTCAGAGAAAATGTTAATGAGAAATTAGTGATAATTTCTTTGTTTCATTAATTCTTTACAGAACACTGTAGAACAATTCTAGTTGAACAATTAGACTCACATTTCTAATTGAGAAGGACATGTGTCCTAGCATTAAAATGTAAGGGAATTCTTATAATTCTGTGAGCAGAATCTATCTTTCATCATTTTGCAAGTGTAATTTTTTTCTTAAAGCAAAGGCATACCAGTGATTTTCAGAGAAATGAATAAAGTATATCTGCATAAGATTAAATGCCATGAAATGAAAATTTTATAAAATAAAATAAAAACAAGGGAATGAATTGGTGCTGATTTTCAGGTAAATGACTGTAGTCATAAAATTTAACCTTGTGATGTACTCAGATTGTGGCAACCCTAATTATTCTGCTTAGCTTCTGTTATTTCTGCAACAAAAGTCAAGAGGACCAGGTAAATAAACTGTGTAGTTCACTGTATGGAAGCACTTGACAGACTCATAATATTCTGATAACTCAGGTCAATAATGTTAATTGATTGATGTGAAGTACCTTTTGATACCATATGCCATTTTGGTTCTGTTATACAGGAGGTCATTGAGGTAGAGATGGTGATATGTCTTGTGTGGCTTCTTTCTAGTGTTTAGAAAGATGAAGCAAAGTAAGGGTGGTGATAAAAAGATAAAATAGTCATTGAATAATATTATTTTAATTTTTATTATATTCCAATTTAAAGTATGACTATTAAAGGCCATTGTGGTTACTAAGTTTTACTTTCTGGGTTGCTTTTCTTTTCTATAATTTGTATCTTATGGTATTCAGAGTAGTATTAAGAATTGATAGTCATAGTTGTCTTTTAAGAATCTGATTTAAATGTAGTTTTGCCAACTCTGATTAATACTTTTTTTTCACCATTATACCATCTGAGGGGCAAACAGCAAAACTGAACATATGACTAGGCACAATAGTTTACATACCAGGGGCAGTATATAAATGTCCTTGGGTTTGAATTATCTTATTTTAGCTTTAGCTTCAGCTAGATCCTTTTATTTCAGGTAACTTATTTTTACTCAGCTTTGTATTTACTTAGAATAGTGGTTCTCCAACTTGAAGTGGGTCTCTTGCTAAATAATTGGGCAAATAATACAACAAAATGTCATGATTACACCAGACTGGAGTGGACTATTTTTTTTTTAAGAGAGAGAGGAACAGAGAGAGAGAGAGAGAGAATCAGTTTTATTTAGTTTTTCATGTGGCTTTCATTGTTCTGACTCTTTGTTGTGTATGTGGTGCTGAGGTTTGAATCCATGTCCTTGTGCATACCAGGCATGCGCCACAACCAAGCCACTGCTCCAGCCCCAAAAGTGGACTATATCTTGATCTGTAAATCAAGCACGTGCATGTGAGCCAAGGGTGGCCAGTAAACAGAGCCAGTGAATCTAGGCCTAGTTTGAACAGCCTCAACTGATGCCCTCTGTTTTCACCATCAAAAATGTTGCATCCTTGTAAAAGATCTTTCATCTACCATACAAGATCTAGAGTTTAAGTTACAATTACTGGAAAGGCAACCTTATTATTTTTCTTTCCCAGAAAATGAAAAACAGAGAAACTCCTGTTTCCTGACTACATGTCAACTGTTATAAATGGCTTAAAGCAAAGAAAATAGATCCTGGGTTTTTAGTACAACAGTACTAGTAAAGACGTGATGTCTTGCTGCAGTACTCCTGCAGGCTAATTTATTTGTTGCTTTAGAAAGAAATTCTGTTTCCATTAAAATTATGTCTCCGGGTAGGTGATTCATAAACAGAGGATTGGAAATGGAATCAGTCTCTTGAGCCTATTTACATTCTTAATCATACACAGCTGTTCAGTTGACAGAGGATTTTGGATTTTTCAAAAGCAGAGTCTTATCTTTTGTGATTAAAGGCTTGGATCATGGTTACTTTAAAATATGACTGAGGAACATAACTTAGAAAACTAAGTTTTGAAGAAGGTGGATGTTCTTTTCAGTGCATAGGGAATCTCTTTTTAGATATTCTGAACTCAGTGTTTAGCACATTTTAAAAGCGTTTCCTTTGATGCAAAACAGCTGTAGCTATGTTTTGAGTGATATAAACATTCCTCTCCACCTCCCCCAAAGCCTTATACTTTCCAGGCTCAAGGCAAAGGATTTAAAACTTTGAAATTTCTTCTTATCATACATTTCCCACAACCACTACCTTTTAAACCAGATAGCACTTTGTTTTTTAGAGAGAGAGAGAGAGAGGGACAGTGAGAGAGAGAGAGAATAAATTTTATTTATTTATTTATTTTTTAGTTTTTTCATGTGGCTTTCGTTGCTCTGACAGTCGCTTCCTTATGTGTATGGGCCTGGGGTTCGAATCCATGTCCTGGTGCATGCTGGGCAAGTGCTGTAACTGCTGAGCTACCATTCTAGCCCTAATAGCACTTTTTCAGAAAACTTTTACATGATGGATCTTGCAACTCTTATTTGAAGTAAATATCCTAAAAATGGTTGAAAACATTAACCATTAAAAAATATAATAAATTTAAAACACAGTAGAATAACTATTAACAGATCTTCAAATGCATTTCCTGGTTGGGATGAGTTTGGCCAGTGCAGATAATACAAATTAATAACAGTTATAAATTGCTGCTTTTTCTTGGATGCTTTTGTGGTGATTGTGTATGAGTTCTTTGTCTCAATAATATTAAGAGGAGATCATTTTGCATCAGCTTTGATGAATTTCCCATACTGTATTAACAGATTAATAGCTACTTCTTGGCATTTTGTATCTGAATAACTTCATTCTTACATGCCTTTTAATACATAAGCAAAGGAGTATAAACCCATTTTCCAATATTATTGGAGTTGTGTGGCTAGAAATTAGAGTTGGGTCAATCATGTTGAGTTATAGAACTTTTTTTCCCTGTATAAATTCTCTTGTAGGAGCTTAAACAGTACATTTCTGGTGGAGTTGAGCAGAGGGAAGATCTCGAGTTTAGATTAAGTAGGGATGCAAGGATAAGAATATAACTTGTGGCAGGAAAAACACACCAAATCTAATTAAAAATTTTAGCAGTATATGCTTTTTGATGGTCTTGGATATTTCTGAATATGTCAACTTTTAGTAGCATCTGAGATATTATCCCAGAATTGGAGTCTACTACTTCTTTTGTTTGTAAAGCACATTATTGGCAAAAATAAAACACATTAGAATAAATATCTCTTAAGCATCAATTCTGTATTTTTAGATCTATGGCATAAAATTAAAATGGGATTAAGATTAAAACTGGAAATTTCCAACACATTTTTGATAATGGATTTTCTGTTACTTTGAACTTATTTTATCTCTCTAGTTAGATTTCATTAGTCATTCACTTAGTAAAAACTAACATTTGAAAATGTGAAAATTAATTACTACTATGACTATGCTTTGTCTTAGGAGAAAAACATTATCTATATATATTCCATTAATCACTCTATGAAGTATTTGCAAATACTCTAGAAAGAAGTAAGCTATTTATATTCATTGCTTTGAACAGAGATTAAATACTCCAAATAATGTAACAGATTAATTCTTTAGCGTTAAAAATTAGTCCTTAGTGGATCACAAATGTTGATTAAGTTTTGACATGTCTTTTAAAATTTATCAGAAGAAACCTGGGGCAATAGAAACTTCTGACTAAAGTGTGCTGTAATTTCATATTGGGTTTATGCTTATAGATACCCATCTGGTCTTACGTGTGTTTACCATGGAGAGTATGAAATAAATGGCCTGTGAGTGTGTGTATTTTTGGTTTAGCACATTATTATGTTACATGCATCTGCCCTGTATTTTTAACCTAGTTCTCTTTGGTCTGTATTTCCTGCATACTTCCCCAGTGGCCAATAAATAGAATGGTCTGTACAGTGCAATAATTTTAAGCAAGTTCTGTGACACTAAACTTTGTTAAAAGGTAATTTTATTGTACATAGAAATACAATAGTATTTTAAGTGTTTCTTTTTCTTTATTTTGATTCAATTAATCCTAACAGTTTCCAGGTAGTAATAAAATTTTGATAATAATGTCCTAATACCTATTAAAATTTCCTATTTTCCAGGAAATCACTTTTGCTGGAATATCTAATTTATTTCTTACAGCTTACAAATATTATCATTTCATAGATTAGGAAACTGAAGCACATAGATATTAAATAATTCATACAAAATCATGTAGCTAGCAAATGGCAGAACCAAAATTTGTATTTAGATTGTTTGTCTCCGAACCTCAACAGGAGACTTAATTAACAAATTGTAGTGTATTCATACAATGGGATACTACTTGGTAATAAAAAAGATGAATTGTTCATACATACAACAAAATGAATTGAGGTAGACAGGATATCAGATGCTTGCTAAGAGGTTCACTCCTTGATGTATTTGTCCTGAATAATTCCCTGGAGTATGAGTGCAGCATATGATTATAATAAGACATTACTTGTATGAGTCAGGGTTCTCCAGAGAGAGAAGCAAGACTTCTCTTGCCTAGTCAACCTGACACATAATTAACCAGCACATCATTCATGTGATTGTTATATTAAATGACAAAAGAGATTATTATAAGTGGGAATGACTCAAAGGTGTCCTTTAAAAGAAAAGAATTTTCTGAAGCTTAACACATGAAGTCAGGAGACATGTTCTGATTGACCTGGAAGAAAGTAAAATCCATATCATGAACTTCCTATGGGAGCAACAGAGCAACGAACTGAAGATAACCTCTAGGAGCTGAGAAAAATCAGCCAACAGTTAACAGAAAAATGGTGATCCTAAAATCAGTTAAGGTATGTGGAAGATACAGATGAAAGAAGAACAGCTAAATATTGAAATTGTAAAAAATCAGATGATAGATACATGAAAATCAATGTAATATTCTGATTACTGACAGGAAATATGTTTGACATATTTATTACAAAAATTTTTAAAAAGTTTCTTAAATGAGTTTAATGCTCTTCTAAGACTAAAAAGCACTGATCTAAGTGAATTAGAGCAAGAACAAATTGTGTTATACAAATTTTAAGTGACTTATTAGAAAAACAGAAAATAGCATTGTATTATCAGAGCTGGGATTAAATTGACCAAGTCTAACCTCTCTCATTCTAAGTATGTTGATGAAGAGACTGGGATCCATGGAAATTGTATGTCTATTTAATTCCAGTAACAGTACATAATAGTATATCTATGGCTAAAATTGTGAGAAAGACAAACCACTATTGAAATGGGCTTACTTTGGTGACTAATCTGGGGTTCCCTCTCTTCTTTTGGTTTTGTACAAAATCGTTCAGCAAGAGTATCATACCTGGTCAGTGTGAAAAGAACAAGGTCTCTCTCACTGATACCTTCTACAATTCTATAGCAAATCCCTCCTACAGTGCCAGAGGGTCCCCTTTTCTTCCACCATTCCTTTATCCACCAAGCTCCCATTATTACGCAGTCCATTTGGAATTTATCTTGCTGTTATGACTCTTGATTTTGATACGAGGATAGGGTTCCTTTCCTTGAGTACTTCACATTGTGAATAGAGTTGTGCTCAGCCCACACACACTACACTGTGGGATTAGAACACCATGTATCATCTGGGTGCTGCTGTTTTCCCCACATACAAGTTTCTTTTTGATAAACTTTAGTCCATGCTTGTATCATTTTTCTGTTTTTCTCAAAGAATAGTTGTTTATGCTACCAAATTCCACTGTTATGCTTTTTTTGGTAAATGGTGGGAGAGCTCAACTGGAAATATCTTCTTTTAGAGTTGTGCCAAGGCAAGAGTGCAGCTAGTAACTGGTGGCACTGGCCTCTGCCAGCTACCATAACCTTGAGCACCAAACCCTAGTAACAAGTGGGTCACTTGGAATTCTCCCAACAATAGATTTTCTAACAAGCAAACAAAACAGGACATATCTTTGGGATATGTTAAACATTTTAAAATGTCCTAAATCCTGGATAATTTTTGCTAGATTATGTCCCCACCCCCGACTGCATTCTTGATATGGACATTCTGAGCTACCTATGCCAGTACAAATGTACTAATAATCTGACTAGAATTCTTTGGAATATTAAAAATCCAAGGGACACAAGGAAGAGAGTAATTAAAGTCCAATGGACTAAAAAAATGAAATTAAAAAAGGCATGAGTGCTGGGGTTGCAACTCAGTGGTAGACTATATGCTTAGCATATGAAAGGTCATAGGTTCAATCCCCAGCACTACAGAAAACAAACAAAATAAAAAAGAATATGAGTCATCAGAGAGTTTCATATTTGTCAATTATTGACTAGGTTATTTAAAACCAATTCTATTATAATGACTATAAGACCTGGATAAAGTATTAAGAAAGGATATCTATATGACAGTATATGATCATCAAATCTGAAGGTAGAGAGAAAATAACAGAATGAGCTGAAAATTTAGAAGTCCATTTTTCCTCAAAGAAATTACACATTTCAAAAGTGGAACCAGTGATTGGAAGGCTGAGAAACCAAATAGAGTTTCTCTGCGTATTACAAAGATGGAGAAATTAAATTTGGAGTTAAGGGTTTGTCAATGTCTAAGCCTCTAGTAAATATAGCCTATGTCTTCAATTGAGACCTAGAGTTACTAGATTAACTAGAGCTGTGCAGTTAGGTCTGCCATGATAGAGTAAGGGTAACCCAAATATAGAACAGCCTCTACATGCATTGATGGCCTGTTCCAAATTGTCTCAATTCCTGATTGGATTAATATAAATTTCTCTTAGCCCTGCTACTTCATAGAAGTAAAAGTAAATTATCTAGAGGAAGATAACACCATCCAAGTTTTTTTTCATGCTCTTGTTAAGCCTGCAAAATTTGGGCGTGGTGTGTAACAGTGGTAAAGTGCTTGCTTAGCATCTGTGAAGCCTTGTGTTTGAGCCCTGGAACAACAAAACAAAAACAAGACAAAACAAAACTAAAGAAACAAAAACAAAAAATCCTGCAATATCTGCTACGCAGTAAAAATCTAACCTATTCATAAAAAGAAAGCTTTGACCCAAATCAAGAATCATAGAAACATACCATCAAGAGGTCTAGATGCTGATGTTAGTCAAAATTGATTTTAAAATAACTAACATTAGCACCCAAGGAGGAAGAATTTGCCAGAGAACCAACAACCATAAAACAAAACAAAACAAAACAAAACAGAAATTTAGAGTTCAAAAATAAATAACTGAAATAAAGAACTCAATAGATAGCTTAATGGCCCTACTAAAGAAAGAATCCGTAATATTGCATGTAGAAATAAGAAAATCCTCCAACAGAATAACATAAACAAAATAATGGGACATATAGGAAAGAATATAGGCAATGTATGAGAAAAATGCAAAGGTCTGACATATGTAAAATTGGAATTCCAGAAGAAAAAGAAAGAAAATGGAAAGAAGAAATATTCAAGGAGATAATGGCTTATAAATTTCCAAACTGATTAAAGAAATCAAATCACATATTTGGGAAGTGTAATAGACTGATCAGGATAAATATGAAGAAAAACATGTAAGCTAATCATAGTAAAACTGCTGAATCCAAATGTGATATGCATTAGCCACAAGAATTATATCCTACAAAATATATACTTCAAAAAGGAAGGTGAAATACAGATTTTTAGATAAAGACGGAAAGAATTTATATCCCAGAAATTTTTTAAAAAAATGAGGTACTAATGAAGCACACAGAAGGAAAATATCTCTACCTGGAAGGATAAAATTTATAAAAGATTAAAAATTATGCAAAGGGTAAACATATGAATGCATGCAAATGAATATTAATTGCTTTAACCAATTCTAAAAATATGCTGCTGGTTTTGAAACATAATAAAAACATGAAAAAGAATGAGAGAAAACAAATGGAATTCAATTACTCTAAGGTTCTCACATTGTCTAAGAAATGATAAAAATACTGTTAGCTTTAACAAAATCAATGATACATATTATTTATTTAATTGTAGACTATCCACTAACAGTGAAAAAGGTCATGTAACTAAATATCCAATAGAGAGGAAGAAAATGAGATAGTAAAAATTACACTATCCAAAATAATACAAGAAAGAGTAGACAATAAATAATAGTATGGAAGATTTAATCCAGAAACATCAATTATTACATTAAATATGAATGGATAAAAATGATAATTAAAAGACAGAGATTGTCAGACTGGATGCAAAACACATTTTCTCATATTTTCCTTTGATACTCACAGGTTAGATATAAGCATACAGAAACACTGAATGAAAAAGAATTGAGGATGCTATATCATGCAAACAGTAATAAAAGGAAAGCTGGTAAAAATGAATATCAGACAAATGAAACTATAAAGGAACAAGTATAGGTGATAATGGGAGATGAATCAATGATAAAAGTGTCAATCATTCAGGAAGATACTGTAAGTTAAAATTATGTATATCTAGTAAAATAACTTCAAAATACATAAATATGCATTGACAGTACTAAATGCAAATGGACAAAACCACAAAGTGGGAGACTTGGACATAACATCTCTACATAATTTATAGATTGGGCAGACATAGAAGAATATGAAATATTTGAATAATAATAAAACTGTACCCAGAAACTGAAGAATACTTATAAAATATTTTCCCAGTGATTGGTTATCAAATTGAGTAGCAGATGAATATAAAATTGAACATCAGAATGTTCAGCTGAATTTGCATTACAAATTGATGAAAAAACATCAACTAGAAAATGTCCAAGTATTTGGAAATTAAGGAATACCATTGTGAATAACCCTGAGTTTAAAGAAGCATTGCCGGGGCTGGAGTGGTGGATCGATGATTACGGCGCTTTCCTGCAATGCACAAGGACTCGAGTTCGAAACCCAGCACTACGTACACAACAAAGTGTTGGAGCAATGAAAGCCACATAAATAGCTAAATAAAAATAATTCTTTCCTTTCTCTCTTTCACTGACCCTGTCTCTTTAAAAATAAAAAAATAAATAAAGTAGCATTGCCGTAGGTGTTAGAAAATAGTTTGAAATGAATGCTAGTGAAGATATGACATATTGAAATTTGTGGAATGCAGGAAAATCCCTGCTTAGAGGTGAACTTATGGTATTGAACAAACTTTCCATAGAAGAAAGGCTGAAAATCAACAGTTCATCTCGAGGTCTGGAGGTATAGCTCAGCTGCAGAGTCTTTCCCTTGCTTGTGCGAGGCCCTAAGTTTGATCCCCAGCATCAAACAAAACCAAAAACAACAGCAAAAGCAACTCATCTCAGAAAGATAGTGAAAGGACAGCAAATTAAACTGTAAGAATGGAGGATAAAGGAAATAATGGTGATAAGAAGAGAAATTAATAAGCAGAAAAATATATGAGAAAAAAGCCAGTATTTGTTTCTAATAAAAGTCAAATGAATTTGATAAATGCTTAGTGTGATTAATCAAAGAAACAAGAAAGAAGACACAATTATTCAATATTGGAATTATAAAAAGGAAATCATCCCATATTACACAGATATTAAAAGGGTGATAAGGGAATATCAGGAAGAAATAAATTTAGATAAACGTTTTCTTTAAAACCCAACTCAATGAAGCTGACATAAATCAAAGAGAAAATATGTATTTTTCCAGATTTATTAAAGAAATAGAACCAGTAATGGAAAACCTTCTGAGTCAGTATCATTTTACCTTTACATTTCTAAGACCAAGTACAAGGTCCAGTGTTCAGGTAATGCCAGTTGGTAAGTAAATAAGCCTCTACTAGGGAAATATTCTGTTTTGCTTGCATTTGTTTTTACACCCATAGCCGCTATTAAGCCATAGCCTTCTGGAGTGTAGTACACTCTTTGCATCTTGGTATTCCCAGAATCCAGTACCAGTATTATAACTTGCCAATACAGGTTTGCTGAATAATTGGATTAAATAAGAACTGTTAATGTTACTGAGTGCTTTTACAGTCAAGGCTGTATGCTAAGATCATTAACATAACTATCTCATTTATTCTTTATTTTTCCTCCACATTTTTATTGGTGCATTATCGTTGTACACGTTTATGGGATTTGTTTCATATCTGTGCATATACACAATGTAGTGATGTAATTTGGCCAATATCACTCTTCTTTTTTCTTTTTTTTTTAAAGAAAGAAGGACAGTGAGAGAGAAAGAGAGAATCAATTTCATTTGTCTTTCATGTGGCTGTCATTGCTCCAACGCTTCGTTGTGCACATGGTGCTGCGGCTTGAACCTGTGTATTTGCGCATGCCAGGCAGGCACCATAAGCACCGAAAGTGCTGTGAGAACTGTAAACACTGAGCTACTGCTCCAGCCTCTCATTTATTCTTAATGATACTTTTACAAGAGAGAAACTTTTAGTCCAATGAGGGGACTACATCCTAAATCAATCAATTACTTTATTTGTTCTCAGAAGTTGCACAGGTGGAGGACTAAGTATGTACTTTAGTGATAGAGTGCTTGCCTTACACAGGTGAGACCCTGGGTCTATTCAACTGTAAGAAGAAAAGAAGAAAAAGTTGCACAGCAGCGATTTGAATATGAATCTGAACTATCTTCCAAGCCCATTTCTTTCATTTATAATAGCAGTCCCAAAGCTGACTTTATGCACTTAATGGGTACTGAATTGAGGAAAAAAATTTAGAAAAGGTACAAACTGAAAATGATAGAGGTTAAGTAAATTGTTTGAGATCACATATTTGAGCTTTTAAGTCTAATATATTTACCATTAAGAAAAATGTCTACACATTTCTTAAATTTTAGGAAGTTTAGTTAAAATAGCATCAGTGAGGAATTGAAATCAAATGCTAATAAAACTTCCTATATTATAAATGAAAGGTCTTGATTTCTATTCTGCTGTAGTTTGGATCTTATATGTTCCCAAAATCCAAGTGTTAAGTTTTCAGCTTTCTGAGTGACAACATTGGGAGATGGTGGAACCTTTAAGAGGTGGGAGCCTAGTGGAAGGTGTTTAGGTCATTGGAGACATAGTCTTGAAGGGCATTGTGGGGTGCTGGCTCTCTATTCATGTTTCTTTACATTTTGCCCATGAGATGAACTGCTTTTTCCACCATGAGCTCCAAGTCATGAGCTGCTTCCTCACCACAGGACTCAGAGCAATGGCACCAGTTAGGGATGAGAATCTCCAGAACTATGAGCCAAAATAAACTTTTTCTGTCATATATATAGATATTAGGTATTTGTTTCAGTAGTAGAAAGCTAACAGACTTGCTTAATCATTCTTGTTTCCATCTAGTAGATGCTTTATAAATATTCTTTATAAATATTATTATCTAATTATCAAGAAAAATAATGTAGCTACCATTTTTAAAGCAAAATTAGGAAATTAGCCAAAAGTTTCTTATGAATGACTATAATATCTTTGCTCCAGATTCTGTTTAGAAATGTAAGTCATCAGCTCTATTTTTATTATGACAATAAATTTTAAAAATTTATTTATTTTTTATTTGTTCGACATAGTCTTACATATTGGAGGAAATTGTTATTAAATATTCATGAATACGTGGACATTGACAAAATAAGTTAAAGCCAATCCTAGTCCAGGATCTCGCCCCTGTAATCCATTCCCCAATCTCATATCTCCTCTATAATACCCCCATGCTATAATTGAAAATGAGCTTATACATGTATATTAATTTTTGAAATAGCTGAGTTTCTGTGTCTGCCTGTGTATAGTTAGGCTTCTCATGGAAGTTGAGTGTTCCCAGTTGTATTTATAAACCCCTTTATCCCTCCTTCTCCTCTCTTCTTTGCTCCTTCTCCCCTGCCACCTTCATAGTTATGGTTGCCCCAGCTTATGTGAAATTTCAACTATAGTGAGTTTTTAATTAAACTTAGCTGACTTTAATCCTATCTTAGGTTTTATTCTATCTTCCACATATGAAAGAAAACATTCGGCCCTTAAATCTCTGTGTTTGGGATGTTTCACTCTGCATGATTTTTTTTCCATTTCCATCTATTTAGCTGCAAATGCCATGACAATGTTCTAATAGCAGAGTAGAATTTTGTTGTGTGTGTATATACACACACACACACACACACACACATATCTCACAGTCTTTGAATCCATTCATCCAGCAAGGGGCATCTGGGTTCGTTCCATAGTTTAGCTGTTGTAAATTCAGCTGCTATAAACATTGATGTAACTATGTCTCTGTAATATGCTGATTCTAGATCTTTTGGGAAAACACCCACGAGTGGGATATCTGGGTCATATGATGGTTCCATCCCTAGCTTTTTGAGGAGTCTCTACTGTTTTCCAGAGGGGCTGTACAAGTTTTCAGTCCCACCAACAGTGTGATAGTGTTACTTTGTCGCCACAACCTCTCCAGCATCTGTTCATAGTCTTCATTTTTGCCACTCTGACTGGAGTCAGGTGGAATCTCAGTGAAGTTTTAATTTGCATTTCTATGATTGCTAGTGATATAGAACATTTTCTCATATATTCATTGACTTTTTTGGACTTCCTCTGTTGAGAAATTTCTGTTTAGTTCCCTAGCCCATTTATTGATTGGATTATTTGTGGGTTTGGTGTTGAGTTTTTCGAGTTCTTTGTATACTCTAAATCTTAGTCCCCTGTAGGAGGCATAGCAGGCAATGTTTCAGCCATTCTGTAAGTTCTCTCTTGACACTTTTGACTAATTCTTTAGCTGTATAGAAGCTTTTCAGTATAATGATATCCCACTCATTGATTCTTGGCTTTAATTCTTGTGCTATGGGAGTCTTGTTAAGGAAGGAAGTGCCTACATTGATGTGATGGAGTGTTGATCCTATTTTTTCTTCTAGCAATTGTATAGTTGCTGTTTTAATTCCTAATTCTTTGGTCCATTTTGATTTGTTTTTTCGTGCAGGGTGAGAGACAAGGATCTAATTTCAGTTATCTGCATATGGATGTTCAGTTCATCCAGCACCATTTGTTTGAACAGGCTGTCTTTCCTCCATGTTGTATTTTTGCCCTCTTTGTCAAATATCACATAGTTAAAGACTTGTGGGTTTGTCTCAATATCTTCTATTCTGTTCCATTGGTCTTCATGTCTATTTTGATACCAATACCATGCTGGTTTTTTTTTTAAAGAGAGAGGGACAGTGAGAGAGAGAGAGGAGAGAGAGAGGAGGAAAGAGAAAGTAAGAGAGAATCAGTTTTATTTTGTTTTACACGTGGCTTTCATTGCTCCAAGACTTCATTGTGTATGTGGTGTTGGGGTGTGAACTCCCATACTTTTGCATGCTGGGAAAGTGGTGTAAGCACCAAGCCACTGCTCCAGCCCCACCATGCTGTTTTTGTTACTATAGCCCTATAATATAATTTCAGGTCAGGTATTGTGACACATTCTGCTTCATCTTTCTTGCTTAGTATTGTTTTAGCTATTCTGGGTTTCTTGTTATTTGAGATGAATTTGAGAATTGCTTTTTCTATATCCATGAAGACTTAATTGTATCTTGATGGGGATTGCACTGAATCTGTACAGGGCTTTTGGCAGCAGTATGGCTATTTTAATTATATTGATTCTGCCTAACCAAGAACATGGAACATTTTTCCGTGTTCTCAGGTCTTCTTGAATTTCTTTTTTTAATATTTGATAGCTTTCATGGTGGAGGTCTTTTATTTCCTTTGTTAGATTAATGCCCAAATATTTTACTCTGAATGAGATAGATTTTCTGATTTCTTCTTCAGCAGAATTGCTGTTGGCATATAGAAAAGCTATTGATTTATGAGTATTGATCTTGTAACCAGCTGCTTTGCTAAATTCATTTATAAGCTTTAGAAGTCTTCTGATAGAGCTTTTTGGGTCTTCTAGGTATAGGATCATGTTATTGGCAAATAGAGATAGTTTGACCTCCTCTTTTCCTATTTGAATTCATTTGATTTTCTTCTCTTTTCTGATAGCTCTGGTTAAGGTTTCACTGAGATTCCACCTGACTCCAGTCAGAGTGGCAAAAATGAAGAATATGAATAATAACAGATGCTGGAGGGGTTGTAGGGAAAAAGGAACACTAATACACTATTGGTGGGACTGAAAACTTGCACAGCCCCTCTGGAAAACAGTGTGGAGACTCCTCAAAAACCTAGGGATGGAACCATCATATGACCCAGATATCCCACTCGTGGGTGTTTTCCCAAAAGATCTAGAATCAGCATATTACAGAGACATAGTTACATCAATGTTTATAGCAGCTCAATTTACAATAGCTAAACTATGGAACGAACCCAGATGCCCCTTGCTGGATGAAATAATCCAAAAACTGTTGTATATTTTACAATAGAGTTCTAGTCTGCTGTTAGAAAGAATGATATCATGGCATTTGTAGCTAAATGGATAGAAATAGAAAAGAAAATCATGCTGAGTGAAATATCTCAAAAACAGAGACTGAAGGGCCAAATGTTATTTCTCATATGTGGAAGCTAGAGCAAAACCTATGATAGTGTGAGAGTTAGCTATGTTTAATTAATAAACTCACCAAACATGAAATTTCACATAAGCTGGGGGAACCATAAGGTAGGGGTATAAAGGAGGGAGTTAGGTAGGGGAGGGAGGGAAAAGAGGGATTATTAATATGGCTGGGAACGCTTGATTCCCATAAGAAGCCAAACTGTACTCAGGCAGGCAGAGAAACTCAGAAATTTCAACAATTATTATACATGTATATGCTTATTTCTATCTATAGCATGGTGGTATTATAGAAGAGACCTGAGATTGGAGAATGGATAAAAGTGAGTGAGGGGAGATCCTGGACTAGGATTGGGCTTAATTTACTTTGTCAATATCTGTGTATAGATGAATATGTAAAAACAGTTCCCTCCAATGTGTAAGATTATGTTGAACAAATAAAAAAAGATTAAGAGGATAAGAAATTGTATTTGAAATATCCAACTACCACTTTATGACTAATTTTATTGTAAATATTTAAAAGAATTTGGTTTTCAGGTGTGGTGGTATGCACCTGTAATCCCAGTGATTTGGGAGGCTGGGGCAGGAGGATAGCAAGTTTGAGGCCAGCCTCAGCCACTTAACAAGACTCTGTCTCTAAATTAAAAACAAGGGCAGGGGATATGGTTCAGTGGTTTAATAGCCTTGGGTTAAAAAAAAGTTTGTATCAGTGTTTTTCAGGGAAATCTATCTTTAATAGCTGGATTAAATAGAATTCCTCACCAATCTATTCTATTGAGCATCAGACATTGTATGGATACTTCTTTGACAATGACTCATATTTTCTCTGAGTCAACATGGGAATTTCATAAAATTTAAGTAAGTTAGTCATTCTAGCCAGTATTTAAGCTGATAAAAATGCTAAAGTGTATTAATGAAAATATGTAAAATAAGAAGTTTTCTAGCTACTATAAAATGAGACAGTCCAATCTCATTTAGTTATTAGTTTTCTTTCATTTTACAGTTAATTTTTTAAAAAAGTGTTTGACTAAAGAATAAACTAGATGTTGCCAGACCCCAAAGTGGAAAATAATACTACCATTGGACATATGGAACAAAGTCACAGCTGGAATCAATTACCTTTTGTGTTTTCCATTAAAAAAATTTGAATATTTCAAGAACCTTCTGAAAAAATGAGAGGTTGTGAGTTTCAAGGGCACACATTCTAAAGAGGCGTTGCTATTTAGAAGCAAACTGGTAAAGGATTTATTTTAATATACCGTTCCTTTTTTAAAGTGTTTTTGAGCTGAGTTATAATGCAGAAAACAGAAAGTAATAGGCGATAACTATAAGGGTAACCTTCATGTAATTACTACTACTACTACTACTACAGATTTTTTCTTTTATGAATAAAGGTGACATTTTTTAAATTAGTTCCCTCAGCATAGACCCTTAAGTTGTACAGGCGATTGGATAGTTTATTCTCATACCAAGTCCAAAGAGCTGATGCTTAGCAAGTCTTCTAAGCACAGTTAGAAAAATGAGTGGTTCTTTAAGCAGTTACCTGTACCTGGGGCCATGTACTGAATTTGATTTACTGTGTCTATCCCTCCTATTATCTCTGCAGTAGATTATTCTCCTGTTCTACTTTTTCTCCTCCCTTTTTAACCTCCTGCTTCTGTAAGTCAGGTCCAAGCTGTTTACATCCTCAGAGTAGTGGGAAGGAGGGCAGCCACTCTGACTGGTGGTAAAGTAGATGATTTGCTTGTTTAGGCCTGGGGATGTGAAAGCACATTTTCTATAAAGTTGGAAGAAAAAGGAAAGGATATTCTTTGTTTCCAGAGGTAAGGGCATATAAACTCGGATTTAGTGTGAAGGAAAAGAAATAATCATTTGATATGAGCATTAAAGATGGTGACAATGAAGAGCCACAGGAAGATATAACTACCCCTGGAGAGGATAGGGTCAAAGACAATATGACATTTACATTTTTTTTCTTTTAGAGAGAAGGACAGTGAGAGAGAGAATTTTTATTTAGTTTTTCATGTGACCTTAGTTGCTCCAACACTTGGTTGCTCCAATACTTCATTGTGTACATGGTGCTGGGGTTTGAAATTGTGTCCTCGCACATGCTAGGCAAGCACTGTAACCGCTGAGCCACAGCTCCAGTCCCTCAGTATGACATTTTTGAGGAAGAATTTCCTGAATGCTATAAATATTTGCAGTTCCAGTTTAATGCAAGATCTATTAACAAATTTCTCAAAATACCTCTTCTTAGGACAATTGAAACAATTAATTGAAACATAATTAATATAAAGAAAATATAGTCATTCAAATGGAAAGAATGAATGACCAATTATCTAAAGCATCAACCACACAAAGAAAATTTCATAAGTAGAGTGAGTTAAATATGATGTAAGTCTTTTTTTTTTAAAGAGAGAGGACAGTGAGAGAGAGAGAGAGAGAGACAGAGAGAATCAATTTTTATTTAGTTTTTTGCATGGCTTTCGTTGCTTAGACAGTTGTGTACGTGGTGCCGGGGTTCGAACTCACGTATTCGTGCATGCCGGGCAAGTGCTGCAACCACCGAGCCACCACTCCAGCCCCGATGTAAGTCTTTTTTAAAGCAAAATTTACTCTTCCTGTTTTTATATTACTAAGTAGAAACAAAGAGAGTTTATGAGTGTATCTAAAAAGGCCTTGTAGATCCATCTTTTCAGAATGAATGACTGTTCCTTATACTAGTGGAAGAAATCTGGTGGATACCCTCTGAGGACAGTATACATATTGAATATATCATATAACTGGTTTTTATTACTAAAAGAGAACCTAGTAAAATCAGCTTAACCCAGAGAACTAATGGTCGATTGTCTCCACTCATCTGTGGAGGTTGGGACTAGACCCTGGCCAGTGAGAAAGTTGGTCTATTATCATGTGTTAAATCCAGATAAGATGTAATGCTATACAACATAATCCTTTTTTAGAGATATTGTGGGAAGGGGAAGGCGGGGATAAGGGTGGGTAATTGGGGGGGCACTCCTGGGGGTAATTGTAATATCCAGAATCTATACACATTTTATATTATTTTGTTAAAAACTTGTGTGGTTGTTCAAAAATTAAAAAAATAATAAAATAAGGAACCTAGAATAAATTACACCTTGCGCATCACTTCTTCTGGCATATTGTATTGGTATTTTGTTCAGTCGTTGCTTTTTCACCCTAGTTCTGCACTTTGTGACCCCAAACAATCAGCCTTTGTTTAAGAAGCAAGCAAATTAATCTCGTCTGCTCAATGGGAGAAGTAGGTTCTCATCTCAGGTTTGTTGATATCCATAAAAACTTAGCCACAATCCATGATTTTCTCTGCCACATAGCCTAAAAGCCTGTGCAGCTCAAACATTAAACTAGTTCCCCATATAGCACAACTGTCAGATATTGTGCATGGAATGCAGCGGTAGGAGGTATCTTATTCTGGATCTTAAAGTATCCAGCCCAATTTGGGTCTCAGAACATTTGCTACTTTCAAAGTAGTGCTGTTGCTTTGTACACGTTTCAAAAATAAGTAGTTTAAAAAAATTTCTGAAACTTGGAAGTCAACATTATCACTAATAATTTAATTTTTCAGGTAACTTCAATAAACTCATATTTAAACTAAAAACCTTTCTGACCAAAAGGTAAACCTTATTTAAGAAATTAGCTTCTATTGTTATAGTTAGCATCTCACCTCAAAGTGACATTTTCAGAGCATTAAATAAGTTCAGTTTTAACAAATTCCAAAAAATAAATTAGAGAGACCTTCATTAGTGGCTTCAAACTGCTCAGTTTGCTAAATTCCTCAGGGAAATGCTTTTTGAATATTGACTACCTATCCTTACCTTTGATCTTTTACATTCTTGTGTTTAGTGAGAGATGAAGACTGCAGCTGGGAACTGGTAATTAATATCATTAGACAAACTTGGGATGAAGGTGAGCGTGGACCATACCACAAGTTCGTTTCTGCTGCCTTTGAAGACAGGGTAGTCACTATGTTTGGATATTTTCTTATCATCACATTCTATGCTTGACTTTCTCTGTCACCCTTACCTCATAGCCTCATTTTTCTCTTTCCTCCATCCCAGCCCTAGTGGCTATGTCTAGCTAGGGTGCATCTGACAGGATTCACATAATGGCTGCCTTGTCTTTCGTGTCATTCTTTTGGGCACTTTCTCTCCATCAGGAAGTGTGGGCTGTCAAGTTTGCCTTGAAAATTGTTGAAGTTTTGTAGTGTGAATCATTTTGACAGATATATTAAACTTCTCTTTGTCCTTGCACACATTTTTGATGACTTTCCAGTCAAACCTCTTAGGGGTGCTCTGTGGAACCATGCATACCTTGGCTTGAAGGATCAAACCAGCTAAGTATAAGCTCCTGAGGCCTGGAGTTGCTAACATGGTGAGTCTGTAATTAAACACACAGTAATTCTCTGGGGAATTGCTTTCCAACATTCTGCTCTATTTGGTCATGTTTTAGGCTAGATTTACCAGATTTGGGGCAGGTCCTAATCCAGGAAGCTCACAATAATTTGTGTGTGTTCCAGGCATCATTCATCTTGTTCATTAGGATGACAGACCAATGTGACTCCATAACTACTGTGTTTTTCATAATTCAAGAAACTTAAGACTTCTAGGATTTATGAGATTCAGTGAGAGACAAAACTGTGTTGATGGAATCTAGCTTCTTGATTTGATAATATGTTCCTTCTAGTCTTCAAATATGTTAAGGCTACCATAAACTCATTATTGCTGTTATGTCAAAAGAAGTTAACATTTCCCATTGCAGTGGATTTTCAGTTTATGTTGGAATAGCCTTTTTTTTTAAATTAATGATCCCATTAATGATTGAAATATGTTATGTGATGAGGTGGGGGATTAGGGACTCTAGCTGATGACATTTGATTCTCCAGATAACAAGAATAAACAATGTCACAGTCCCTGTACAAATTCACACAAATTATACATATGGTTGTATAGTCAAATTGTTTTCTTTCAATTTAAAATTCATAGTGATTCTATGCAAAATATTCGAATTGATGGATTCAGTCCTTCTAAAGACACTAAACTTTATATACTTCTACAAATTATAAAATGATATAAAATAGTTGGAGCATATTTTTCTACCAAGAACTTTGTAGGTATTGTTCTATTACTTTCTAACACTACTGGTTGATGGTGGAATTCTGAGACTAACTGAGTTTCTTTTCCTTTGTAGGTGACTCATTTTGTTTACTCAGAAGAAGGATGAATTCTTTGGTTTACCACTCTTAAAGAATATTCTTATATTTAATGCTCTTTAAAGGAATTCCTGTATTCATTTATTAATTTTTTTAAAGAGAGAAGGACAGTGAGAGAGAGACAGAGAGACAGAATCAATTTTTTTGAGTTTTTCACATGGCTTTCATTGCTCTGACCCTTAGTTGTGTATGTAGGTGCTGGGGTTTGAACTCATGTACTTGCGCGTGCTAGGCAAGCATTGTAACCACTGAGCCACCGCTCCAGCCCTGGATTTCCTGTATTTACTATATCAAAATTATTGCACAGAATAAGCACATAGATAACAAGATCTATTTTAATTATTCATTTGTGCTTTATTATTTTAAAAATTAACTCTAGGTTTTAAAATGGAATATATTATCATGCTATTGGCTAAAAAGGAAGGCCAACATGTTTTAGTTTCTCACCAGCAAAATTCCCTTCAGTAATAAAAGCTATTTATGTGAGTGGTATTTTTAACTTGTGACATTGTTTCTTTCACCATTTGACTTCCTTTAAGAGGACTCTAAATCCAAGAACAACTAGTGCATATTAGACAAATCTGGTTAACTAAACGATTCCATAATTATTGTAGAAACAAATGAAGATTCCATTAAGGCAAGACTCTTCCATGGACACAATGCTATTAATTTTTACAAAAATCCCTCTTTATGGAAGACTTATGAAGTGGTTTTAGAGGGAGTCTTTCAGCTCCTGCTAGTATTAGTGGCAAAGCAACGAGGAGGAAGATTGTCAATATTGTGGAATAGAAAGACCATGACCTTAAAATGATATAACTCAGCTTAAATGTTAGCTTTGTCATTTACTATCTATGAAAATCTGGCAAGTTAGTCTTGACTTCTTTATGTTTATAATACAGTATGACTAATACATTGTGAGAATTAAATGGAATAATGTATGTAAAGTATCAAGAACAAATAAAGGACTCAGTATCAGTTACCACTTCTTGAACAAAATGAATACCAATACATCTTCAAAGAAAATTTGGTTTTAACTTATGTCCCTCTGAATTCTGCCCCTCAGTGGTTTTTAATAATGAGATGTCAATTTTACAAGCTGAAAATTTATCTAACAAACCCTATGAACCTCAGTTCATCCAGCCATTAAAAAAATGCCTGCAGAAAGCAAAAGTGATATTGCCTTAGCAGTTAAATGTACTGTTAAAATAGCAACAGTTATTAAAGAAAGGAATTTTCCCTGCAGGTTTTCAGTCATTCAGATGAAATGTCTTAGGAATTTCAGTGGTATTGCAGCCCTGAATTGTTTACTTTTCATCTTTTATCAGAAGTGTTAAATATGAAAAGTCATAAGTATGAGAAATTCTTTGGTTTAAGTCTGAAAATCATTTAGTATGATAAATTTACTGTTTAACCAATCTATTCTCAGGTCCTTGGGACTGACAGGTATGTTTCAAAGTGGTTAATTAACTCCATGAAATTGTATACAAAGCCAGTGTTCTGTGTATTCTGTGCTGAGAACTCTATAATAGTCAAAGGCTTCATGGCTTAAATAAAATTTAAGATCACTTTCTAAGCTACTCTCACAATTATCTTTGAAAAAAATTAGACCAAGAGAAGATTATTTTATTTCTCTATATTATCCTGTTATATAATAATCTTCACAGTTTATTTTAATGATATGCCTATATAATTTAATAAAACAAATAATAGCCATATTTCCCCCCAAATGTTATAAACACAATTGCTGACAGTAAAGTTTAATGAGTTGTCTCATATTTCACATATACAAGTGTCAATGAAGATTTCCTTTTAGAATCTAGTGTCAGAAAAATCATAGCTTCTTCTTATCTACAATGCCAACTTTCTTTTTCTTTTTAAATAATGAGAATTTGATTACTCATTCTAGTTTTCATTTTTACCTTGTCTTTTAGTCAACTAAAACTCAAACTCATACTTTAAGCTTATTGACAGCATCTACGTTGCTTTTACAAATGGCATATTACTTTTGTTCCATAACTATTTTCTATGTCTAATTGTATTTTATTATATATGTTCTTATTATCAGCTGGGCAGCCTTTATGTAAACAGTAGGAAATTAAAGATATGCATTAAAAAATAACTTACTTTGAAACTGACTCTGTTGGATTAAAGGAGAGGAAGATTTCTTTAATTACAATGAATAAGGCAAATACGTTATTCATGGAAAAGAAAGAATGACAACAAAGGATGAAAACTTATTTCATGATAAATTATGAATGGATCATTGCCCCCCACACTTGTCAGGTAACTCTAAAATCGATTTTCTCAGCAGTTGGGTACTGCTAAGGCTCTTAAAAAGTGGGTAAGCTATTACTCATAAGTGCACATCACGCCTCTGAAAACAATCTCGCTCATTTACTCAATACGTATTACTGAATAATTGAGTCACAAAAGGAATAAAAATCATGCAGCTCATCTGTCTATTCTGTAATAATGCATTTTTATTTTGTGTCCACTCTCTCATAGAAATGGAGAAAGGAATAAGAGTGGAGGCATTAGGGTTGGTAAATACAAAAGGTTCAAGGTTGTCATTTTTCAGTTGGGCATGCAAAGATACTGTAATTAAAATTTTGGTAATGGAATGGGGAAGTTAGTGTGGATCTAAGAAAGAGACTTGGTTATAACCTGGAATCATTTTATGTTTGTGTATAATTTATTCAAACATTCATTTATTTATTCAAAATATATTTATTGAGTTTTTACTTTGTGTAAGTACTCTTCAAGAAACTGGGGTCATGGCAAAGTTAGGTCAGATCAGATTCATTCCACTGACTTTTCCCTGTCCCATCTTTCCTCCCTTCCTTTCATTCCCCTTTGTCTACTCCTCTGAGCTTTCTTCTATTCTTTTTTTGTAATCTCCAGTTAATGTCATAATCATGTACATCTACAAGACACTAATTAAAAACAAAATTATAAGTAAATAGCAGGATGATCAGCAGAGGGGAGGGAACAGAGAGTGGGAGGAAGAGAGGGGAAGGGGGAAGTGAATTAGAGCAAATTCTAATCCGTGCTTTTATAATTATTTCACAGTATATTCTATTGTTATTTATAACTAAAAAGAACCAATAAAAATAAAAAGATTCACTGTGTTTTTTTTTAAAGAGAGGACAGTGAGAAAGAGACAGAGGGAATCAATATTTATTCAGTTTTTTCACATGGTTTTCATTGCTCCGACACTTAGTTGTGTACATGGGTGCTGGGGTTTGAACCCGTGTACTTACGCATGCTAGGCAAGCATTGCAACTGCTGAGCCACCGCTCCAGTCCCCTCACTGTGTTTTTTTTTTTTTAAAGAAAGAATCTGGGAACATAAACAGATCACCATTGTTTCCTGTTTCCAAGGATACTATATGTTGTTTATGTTAGATGAATAATCTTGTCATTATCCAGTTAGTACAAAGAGCTGTGAGAACATGAGGGTGAAGAAGATTGGCATTGGCCAAGTTCAGAGAAGTCTTTAGAGGAGCTGATTTTGACCTGGGTCTTCACAAATACACAGAATTATAAAGCAGAGAAAAGAAGGATGTTGCAGCCAAAGAGAGCGATTTTCAAATGTCTGGTGATGTCAAAAGCTGTACCACACTTGTGTGCTATTCAGTAGGGCTGCAATTTAACCTATGTTTTGGTGGGCAGATGTTAGAAAGTAGTGGAGGATACAGCTGAGAAGTTGGGAACAGATTGCAAAGGATCTTGATCATTTTAAGGTGTTTGGACTTTTTTGTTGGATAAGATGAGCGTTAGTCTCAGTCATTCATGCACTTAATTGGTATGGGATTGATGTCATTATATATTTGAACCCAGGGGCACTTAACCATTGAGCTATATCTCCAGCACCCTTATTTTTTTCTTTTGATTTTGAATCACGGTTTCACTAAGTTGCTGAGGGAACAAGGCTGGCCTCAAACCTACTATCCTCCTGCCTCAAACTCCTGGATGTTGGGATTATAGGGGGTGCACCACTATGCCCAGTTGGTGAGGGTCATATTAACTACCTGTTTTAGTCAGCTTTTTCGCTGCTATGACCAAAGACCTGACAAGAATAATCAAAGGATGAAAAGTTTATTTTGGGGCTCATGGTTTCAGAGGTCACAGTCCAAAAATGGCTAAATCGGTTGCTGAGGTCTTGAGATGAGGCAGAATATCATGGCAGAAGGTTGTGGTGGATATGGTACCAGGATATGGTACCAGGAAGGAGAGAGATGGGGTGGGGAGGAGAAAAGGAACTCCCCTTACCATGTATAAAATATAAACCCCAAGGGCACGTCCCCATCAATCCACCTCCCTATCCATATCCTACCTGCCGGTAGTTGCCACTCAGTTAATCTGTATCAGGAGATTAATGCACTGATTAGGTTAAAACTCTCACAGCCCAATCATTTCACCTCTAAATTTTTTCACACCTAAGCTTTTTAGGGGACACCTAATATCTAAACCATAACACTACTCTTTGTAATTCTAACACAAAATAATAATAATTGCTATTTGTAAAAAATTCAGCTTTTTTTGTGCATATATTCTGTGGTTACTGTTGTTGGCGCCTAACACAAATTGTGAAGTGCTATATGTCTGACTGCTTATTACTTCTGAATAATAACTCATGTGGCTATAAATGATTTTGCCTGTATTAGTGATTACCAAAAGAAAAGTGGAATGTTTTTTCAGTATTTTATCCACTTAACTGAGAACTACTAACCACAGGATTTTCACAATTGCATAAATAATATAAATTTGAGATGGCACAAACTATTCTGTACCAGAGAATACAAATATGTTTATATTCCTGTGCCAACATTTTTAGAGTAGTAGTTGTTGCCTGGAGAATTGTTTGAAAATATACTGCGGCTGTGTCTGGGTGGAGAGGGAAGGAGTGCCACAATTGATTAGCAGTATCTTCTATATGCCAGACAGAAAAGGTGAGGTACAGCCACATTTTTCATGTCCTTGGTTATATACGTTGAGAGTTAAGATTCAGTATTTATGTCATAAACATATTCTATCTTGCTTTTATAAAGTGTAGCAAGATTATGGTTGAAAGTTAGCCAACTGAGAGAGGCATGGTAGCGTGTGCCTTTAATCCTAGCAACTCTGGAGCTGAGGTAGGAGGATCACAAGTTCAAAGTCAGCTTCAGCAACTTAATGAGGCCCTAAGCAACTATGAGACCTTGTTTCAAAATAAAATATAAAAAGGGGCTGGGGATGTGGCTCAGTGGTAAAAGCAACCCTGGGTTCAATTCCTGGTTCCCCCCCCCCCAAAAAAAAAACCAGAAAGAAAAAGAAAAAGAAGTCAGTCAACTGAGCTCCAGGGTAAACCATGGAACAATGTACTTAGTGATGGAGCAATTAAATCAGATTTTTATTATTAATAATGAGGTTAAGATGTATAAGCAGGTGAAGAGAAACATAATTTCTAAGATTCAAGATCTTAGAAGTTGACCAAATGCCAACACTAATGAATAGTGCCAAATGCAAAGATTATAAGCATAAAATTTCAATGCAAAAGTATTCCATAAAGGAGAGTTGAAGAATAAATTATGGTGTAATATTTTCCTGAAGCTGGAAGAGCTAGATCCATGAAGTCACCATGCATGCCAGAAAACTTAAAAGAGCAAAACGATTTCATTCTCCCTGTAGAGGACAGGAAGAGTGAGAGCCAAGTTGAAGTTTGGGCTGAGTTCAAAGCTTCCCCAGGAAGGGTTGAAGATTTCTTTCCACTGTTCTGACCTCTGAAAATCTTGAGAATTTGTTAATATACTATTAAAAAGAGTCATGCAGAATAAACTAATATTTTCCTTTTTACTCACCTTTTCCCCCCTGAATTCCAGATGGCTAAGTGATTATTTTTGCATATCACAATTTTATTTAGTTGTGTGGCCTATTAACTACTTTTGACCTTTCTTAATGGAAGATCTTATGCCAATTAACCATGCAATCCCTTCCAGAACTGTAACTATATTGTAAAAATAGATAATACTGAACTTGGAAAATTCCACTGTTAGCCTAAATTTTTAATAATTTGAGAAGTTATATTCTCTCCATAAGAATTTAAACATAAATAAACAGTGTAAAATTTAGAAACAAAACATGGACATCATATTAACTGACAAAAGAAGTCACTGTCCACACTTCTAAGAGGAAGAGACAGAATCATAAAATCAATACATTATTTATAACCTGCACACTTTATTCAATAAATCAAAGATTAGACTTCTAAGCTATCTAGCAAAATAGAGTTATGAAGCAACACTATTTGGAAAATGGAATTTTTATGCTTTTATGTTCATGTATATTACCTTAATAACTAGATTTTACACCTTACTCTACCCTTGTAGAATCATTCTTAAATACATACAAGCCTTGAAAACATCTCTTTTCCACTTTCCTTGGTTTGAGCTTTAAATTTCCTCCAAATCATGTAGCTTCAACTGCACGAATACATAGATACTTTAAAATATATTGGAACATCTATATCTTGGCATGTAGTTTTAAAATATGTAGATTTTGTTCAGATTTATATTATAAGAGAATACTTGGTAATTAAATTTCTTTTCATGTGGCTTTCTTTGCTATGAGACTTCATTTTGTATGTGGTGCTGGGGTTTGAACTTGTGTACTCGCTCATGCTAAGCTAGCGCTGTAACTGCTGAGCCACCGCTCTAGCCCCTGGTAATTAAATTTCTTAAGAAATAATACTTCCTTTGAACTTTATTTCATTCTTTGTTTAGAGATCTATAGTGTGAAATGAAAGTTTATAAACTATTATGCAGTTATGATTTACATTTGTTTATTAATTCACAGCTTTAGTTCATATTACCCTTAACCCGAGTGCATACAGTTTTGGAGAACATATGTCAGAGTAAGATGCAGCTACACATTAATCTTGGATTTTTTTTAAGAGAGAGGACAGTGAGAGAGAGAGAGAGAAAGAGAGAATCATTTTTATTTACTTTTTCTTGTGGCCGTTGCTGTTCTGACACTTTGCTGTGTATGTGATGCTGGGGTTCCAACCAAGTCCTTGTGAATGACAGGCAAGTGCTCTAACCACTGGGATCCAGGCCCTCATCTTGATTTTTAAAAGTAGACACACTTAAGAGTGATGAAACACAAAAAAATTCTTTGTAGAAATTCTTTGAAGTTTCCAACTTTGCTTTCATTTTACGTCCTTCATCAGATATTGAAGAAAATATGGATCTTTGATAATTTTTTGAAGAAGTGCTTCCATGAGCAACATAAATCTTGTACATTTGTTCCAGTTTCTCAATGAACTTGGTTCTTTACCAGTCATTGCTTTATATATGATAAGTAAATCATTAAAGATTATTTTGAGGTAATAATAATTTTATTTCTGTGTGATTTTTAAAACTAAAAAAAGGGCAAAATTGAATCAAGTGATAACAGCAACCATAGGAATCTGAATACTTCTTTAAAAAGACCTTTGTAATTTCCCTTAGAAAAGAAAAAACATACTAAAAATAGTAATTTAATTAATATAATGTTTAGAGAAATCTGGGCCTTACTCTATGTCTTATCTTTTATGTACCATGTATCATTTAATTTCTCATATTATAATTTCTTTGGAGTACTATTTTTCAAGTCACAGCTGTCCTTTGACTTGATACCCTCTTTTATGCCACTTTCCCAGGTTGGAGTCTTGGAGGCTGCCTCCTTTTTCTCCATAGGACATTTGCTTCAACAACAACAACAAAAATAAATCTATTTCAAGGATAAGTTCTATTTAGTTGTGTGATTTTACAGCAGAGGTCAACAACACATTGTCCCAATGCTTAAAGAAAAAAAGTTCAACATTGGTATCAGCAAGCAGTGCCGTGACCTTAGTTACATTGGGGATTGAAGGCATTTCCTGGGTTGCAGATGTTTGTGCTTACAGGATTGAAGAATTATAAAGCTGATTCCTTTTTTTCTCATTTTCTAAATTCATTTTCTTCTTCTCTCTCTCTTGTTTCCATCAGCTGCATTTTTTCTGTGCTCTCTTAGGATTTAATTTTCTCACAGTGAGTCTAGTTTCACATGCTTGAGACCCAAAGTATATGTCCCTGCCACATTTCTTCCCAGACACTTGTCATCATAGTCATTCATATATAATATTCAGAGTCTGATTATTTACAGCTGTATAGAAAGCCTGGTGCAAAGAAAGTAAAGGAATTTTACCTAGCAGGAACTCATAAAACAGAAATATCAGTTTGATTGGAAGACTGTGTGCTTATTTTGAAAAGGAGAAACCAGAGAAGTCTTCCTCCTTTGTGGGTCCTTCACCCTCAGGGCTTTAAGTGAATATATCCTTAGATATCTCTTTCCCCTTGGCTGATGAATATTTAGACAGCAGAGAATACTTAACTACCTTTCTAACTTTTGAGCTTAACTCAGTTTGTGGTCTATAAGATAATTAATAAATACTTGTTGAAATGAAAGGAATCTTTTGTAGTTATTGAGCAGTACCTCTAACAACACTGTAATGTTTGGGTCTGAAAAGCCTATTATAAAAATTAAAAGTCATATATTCCCTGTTGAGATATTAATGTCTGCTTTATTTGAACAGAAAAAGGGCTTCCTTAGGGAGAAAATGAGGTAATACAGAAATTAATTTTGTCATGAAATGATCCAGAACAATCTGGGGCATTCTGAAGACAGTGCCAAGTGTAGCGTATGAAAACTGTTTTTAAAAATATGTCAGCTTTCCCCAAAAATGAAGTCATTGCATTTGCTACTAATTGATTGGCTTGCAAAATTCACCTCCTGGAACAGTCCTAACTTCGAATGAGAGAGGTGTGAGTTCAAGAAATAAATCTTGTTTGGGTAGATATAATAAAAGTCTACAAGCAGAATATGACATAATGACTTAAGTCAATAAGACTTGTCATTTGAAATACAATTTGTAAGTATGCCTAGTTACTCGAAAAGTGCTTCATCAGAATAAACAAGGGATATGTTCCACTTTGTAATGACTTTTGGAAAAATCTGTGCTTACTGTTTTAGGTAATCACTTGAGTAATACATGCTCTTTGTAAAAACCTTAGACAATATATAAAGTTTTAAGAGTGAAAAATCCTGTACTAATCCATTTCTATAAATACTACCATTTATAGATTCTAATATACAATTACAGAAGTTTTCTCTATGCATGAGTATAAATCATAAAAAATTGGGTTTTTATCTATTTTAATTGTTTTATAAGTATATATAGTATGCAGGTATAGACTTTTAACAGCTTGAAAAATAACTGGATATAAATAATCTTAAATATATCGATAAAATCATTTGAACTGTAACATTACAGATTTTTAGTTACTCCTGAAATCAATTCTAAATGTTTTACTGATTTGGAAGTAAATACTCTGAGCAGGTGATCTCTGATTTAGGAAGTTGAGGCTGGAGGATTGTGAGATTGAGGCCAGCCTCAGCAACTTAGCAAGACTCTCAAAAAGTTAGTAAGACTTTCCCTTAACATAAAAAAATAAAAAGGACTGGGGATGTAGCTCAGGGGTAAAGTGCCCCAGATTCAATTCTTAGTACAAAAAACTCAAACAAACAAAAAAACAATAAAACAACAAACAATAAAATCCCTAACAAAAACCAAAACAACAACAAAACAAAAAAGGAAGTAGATAAATATAAAATTAGTATTATCCTGATCATTTTATACTATACACTGATAGTCTCACAAAATTCCAAGTTGAGTCTCTATGAATATAAAGTGAGTTCTTGGTTTTGTTCTAGATGTTTGCCCATGTTTTCTACCCATTTTACAGGTCAAAAAACAGGCTCAGAAGTGAAGTAACTTGTTCCACGACTTAACAAAAACAAATAACAGAGCCAGATTTGCTATTAAAAGCACAGTGAACTATATTCATTCTTGAAGTTTGAGTATATATAATTTAATTAAAAAGGAAACAAAAAATATTCAAACATAACAAATACAACTTGTTAGAATATGAAAATCAAGAAGATAGGAACCTTTTCTCCCTGTTCTTCCTACTCTCTGCTTTTAGGCATAAAGTGATCACATTTTTTTCTTTCCTATGCTGGGTATTAAACCAAGACCCTCCAGCATGAACGGCAAGGGCTAAACCATCGAGTTACATCACAGCCTTTTTTTTTTTTTTTTGGTGACAGGACCTCACTAAGTTTCTGAGGCTGGCTCAGACTTGTGATTTTTCTGGTTTAGTCTTCTGAGTTGCCGGAATTATGGGCCTATGCCAACATACCCCACATGTTCACATTTTGTTTTGAATGAATTAAATCATGTGTCCTTCTCACAGATTTAGCATCTCCCAGCTCTTACAGCTGGGCTTTTTCCCTCCAATGCAGCCTACATTCTAGTGAACATAGGAAAACATAAGTAAGTCAATCAAGTGTATGATTTCAGACACTGAAATGCCATGAGGGAAACGAAGTATGATTTATATACACAGAATTATGTGTGTAGGTATGTGTGTTTGTGTGAGTAGATTGTTCATTACATGTGTTGAGTTGTGTATTGTATGTGCATGTTTTGTGTGTGTCGAGCATCATTGTATATATAGGCTGTGTGCATCTTGAGTGTTTTAACTGTGCAGTATTGCTATTATTTTGTGTTGAATGTGACTCTGTGTGTGTGATGTTGTGGGTGTGTTTTGTTTTAGGTAAGGTTATGGCCAGAGAAGACATTTTTGAAAATGCTTTTTTGAAATTATAGGTCAAAAGTTTATGTTGTGTTTATGATGTGGCTGTAGGAACAAGGTACATGTAATTATGTTAACTCCAAACTGTAAATATGATGATGAGGAGAGAACTAATGCACATTTAACAACTTCTCACTGAACCTCCCAGTTACTCTATGAAGTGGATATTTTTATTTACATTCTATGGATGAAGAAATAGAGTGGGAACTTGTTAGTGTTGCCAAGTCATCAAGAGGGCTGGAACTGGGATTCCAAAGGAGTCTATTGATCTTGGACGTTGGTGTCCTTTAAGCTTACCCACATTGCTTAACTCCAAAACCAGAAGGAAGGCAGTGGAGGGAGCAATGCAATATAGTGAAGTACTGTTAGAAGTAGACAGTGGAAAATTGTAACTTCTGACAGTGGAGAAAAGTAAGGGTAAAGGGGAATCATTTGAAGTTCATTATGGTAGGATAACTGACTTGCTGGAAGTATTAATAAGACAAAATAATGTAAAACATACAGAATGATGACCAGCATATGGTGTGTGCTACACGTGTGATTTTTTTTTCTTTTTAAAATTAATGCTGGCCTGGGCAATTTGCAGGAGAAGCTAATGCAGTGTATTGACAAATGAGCTTTATGACGTTTAATCAAAGTTTGAAGAATTGAATGCCGGCTATATAGTCCAGCTGTGTACCAAGATGCTTGTCCTCAGTATGCAGACTGAAAACAGTGGCGATGCTACACAAATCAATCACACATTGCTGGATAACAGTTAAAACTTACGTTTTGTCCATGGAGTTATTAAAATATATATTTGGAATATGGTTTTTGGAACTAATTTCCTTAGAATGACAAAGAGTTCATTTAGTTACATTACCATGGAACAGTACTTTTTACTTTGATTTGTACAAATGTCCTTCTATTGTAACAATTGAAATTCATAGGTAACACAAAATTGAACAATTAAAAATCAAATCATAAGGATATTTAAAAGCTCTTAAAAATAAGTTGGAATCATAATCAAAACAAATGTACAAGTTTTCAGTTAAAAAAGATGACCAGATTGATGAATAAAATAAAAAAAAAGTAGCTTCTGTGCTTGAAAATAAAATAGGCAAATTCCAACTAAAAGAAAGTTGGCATAGTTGTCCTAATGTCAGACAAAATGCACTTTAAGATTGTTAGCATGTATTGATATCAATCTAAAGAACTTGACAGCTTTCAAATAGCCAAATATCTTAGGACAATACAAAATATATGCTTATAATATGATGTTTGAGTATTAGCAGTCCATGCACTAACTTAAGTCTTTGCTAAATCATAGTACTTCTTCTTCCAGTTTGTTACAAATGCTAATGTATTTTATGTCTTCCATTTAAACCTATGTTTTAAAATGCAGACTTAAATATGTTGTCTAGACAAAATAAATAGCATTATTATTTGGTAGTCAGCAACAACAAGGAAACATTTTCATGGTACAAATGAAATCACTTCCATTTACTCTATTTTAGTGGATGGATGACCTCATTAGTGAGAAAGTAATGTTAGAAGGATGGATTGCATCAAGGAATAATCCTCTCTTTTTCCTTTATGATCACCTGACTAGGCCATGTTAGTTATGGTGCATGGGTTGGTGAGCTACTGTGTTGTCACAAAATGGTTAGGGCACAGAAATCGTCATCAGTATTGGGGAAGCAGAAAGTCTCAGCAGTGGCCAAAGGATTAAGAAATTTCTTTTGAAGTAAGCTCATTTTGTTCCTTCCAACATTTATGTGCTGTGTAAAGATTTTCATTTCGTGTGACATCAAATCAATGGCACCAGGGCAGTGAATTTCACTGGTTATACATATTATACTGGTGATTTATGTAGTAGACTTAAAAATTCTGTTCTCTTTGATGTGTTGACTTAAAAGCTCAAATTTTTAAAATTTTAAGATAGCTTAAAAGTGAGATCTATCCAAGTAAACACTATCATTGAAACAGGTGGATGCTTATTTTCAGTAATTTGAAGGGCTTTGGTAGGCACTGAGGATTCTTTGTTCTGCCATGTGAAGATGACTTAACCACATCCGAAGGGGTTGGTACTGCAGATGTAAGTTAGAGAGATGGATACTGTTACTAGAAACTGTGATGTCATTGTATCCAGAGGGTCAACTACTGATAGAAATTTTAAATTTATATTTCTATTAAATAAAAGACTTATTTTGGAGGTAAGCTCTGGGGAAAAAGCCATTCGGATGAAGCACCTGGTTTTGTCTTATCCATTTTGTAATACTGTGCCAAGCAGCTTAGCATGAGTAGTGTCCACAGAGCTCCAGTGTTAGAGCATTAGTCATATAAAGGCAATGGGAATAAAGTAATTCAGGGAGAAAAAATGTCCTGGAGCAATGTTCCAACATAGAAAATTAACTTTAACATAACATGAAAATGAATATATGGGACTTTTGTGTCATCACAAAATTTATTAAAATGTAGCTATTATATTTTTAAAAATTATTTTTTGGCTAATATATATTTTGAGAAGAACTTGAGTAAGAGTTACGTGACAAACTATCCTGGTTCATCAGGGCCCCAAGGGGTTTTAATTTTCAATGCTAAACTTGGCATAGTTCTGGGTAAACTGGGACAGTTGATCATCATAAGAGGAAAATATCAGATAAATATCTTGGCTTTAAGTTATACAAATTCATCTGAATATAAACCAAAGACAATAAAAATGACTTTAGTAATGTCCCTGAAGTATAACTTTACCAAGTGTTTTGTGAGGAGCAGGAGCGGGGGAGAAATTCTGCCTGCGTTACTGAGTTTGTGGTTGTCACAGTAGTTTTTCCATTCACCTTGAAGCATTGAATAGAAATAAGATGGTATCATGCACCAATGTCCATACCCCTTAGGAGAGTTTCTGGTGGAAGGATGCACAATCTCATTGCAAAGATGGGAGAAGGACCATCGAGGATAAACAAGACAATTTGAGTAAGTCTGTGACAACGATATAATCAGAACGATGGGCTGTCTCCCCAAAAGCCAGTGTAGCAGCACGAATCTCCCATTCCCTAATTCCTTGCATATGACCAACAGTTGGGGTGCATAGCAACAGCAAAAGGAAGAGACCTTTCTTCAGTTAACATACCAAAGATAAAGAGAAATAGCTCTTTGGTTAGGAAAAGGAAATATCTAGGTTATCTTATAGATCTAACATCTGTTGAACACAAGCAGACACTCATACACATACATAAGAATCTTGCTTGGTGCTTGGGGAATGTGGTTGTAATTAAGATGAGCAATAAGAGCAACAAACCAAGATTCTTAGCATTGTTGAATTTTTGGGCTGTCCAGCACCATTTGTTGAACAGGCTATCTTTCTTCCAGACTATGGTTTTGCCCCCTTTATCAAATATCAAATAGTTAAAGATATGGGGGTTTGTCTCCGGATCTTCTATTTTGTTCCACTGATCTTCGGTTCTGTTTTGATACTAATACCAAGCTGTTTTTACTACTACGGCTCTGTAGTATAATTTTACATCAGGGATTGAGATACCCCCTATTTCTTCCTTTCTATAGAGTAGTGTTTTGGCTAGTCTGGGTCTCCTGTTATTCCATATGAACTGGCGAATTGCTTTTTCTATATCTGTGAAGAATGCATTAGGTATCTTGATGGGGATTGCATTGAATCTGTATAAGGCTTTGGGTAGAATGGCCATCTTTATTATATTGATTCTGCCTAACCATGAGCATGGAATGTTTTTCCATCTACACAGGTCTTCTTTAATTTCTTTTTTTAGTGTTTGATAATTTTCTTTGTAGAGGTCCTTAACTTCCTTTGTAAGGTTAATGCCTAAGTA
>PVKS010018643.1:0-39760 GCA_004027875.1 Aplodontia rufa | reverse complement strand
AGCAGGGTCGTATGGTGGAGTCATCCCTAATTTCTTAAGGACTCTCCATACTGCTTTCCAGAGGGGCTGTACCAGTCTGCAGCTCCACCAACAGTGTGTTAGTGTGCCTATCTCTCCACAGCCCCTCCAGCATCTATTGTTGTTTATTTTCTTCATCTTTGCCATTCTGACTGGTGTAAGGTGATATCTTAATGTGGTTAAGTTTCTTTTCTTGCCTATCCTCCTTGCACTCAACGTTGCTGAGCCTGTCTTTGTTGTCTCATATTCATTCTTTGAGAGCTGAGTTTCTGTTTTCTACTGAGTTTACTCTGATATTAGTCTCTTCCAATGATATTTTAATTTGGTTGACTGTGTTTTTCCAATCTAAGAGCTCTGCTACATCTCTTTTCAGAATGCCTAGTTCTATCAAAGTGGTCTCTCAGCTCCTGCAATTGCTCTTGTATATCATTCTTTAAGTCTTCCTCTAATTCTTTGATTGATATAATAATCAGATTGTTGATACTTTTTCTAGGTTTTCATCTAGGCCCCTGTCCATAGACTCCTTGGGTGGAGAGTTGTGGGTTTGAGGTGGAGGATTGTTTGCCATTTTCCTCATTTTCAATTTTGGGGAGTGGGACCTGAGATCTGTCACTGAATATACTTTGGAGCTATGTTAATGGGTGTGGAGTTTTTGTATCTTTGCTTAATTGGACTGGGGTAAACCTGTGAATTATTATTGACCCTTACAATTTCCAGTACCCCAGGAGATAGGGGATAGGAGTCAATATGTACAGTCAATGCATACAACAGACAGCATTGTTCTGGTTACTTTGTGCCAAGTGTAGCTATTACTGTGTTAATTACCACCTAGTAGAGGAAATGGATTAGCAGTTGTCTTCTGTGAGGGTCCTCAGACTATATTTGATTTGAAAGCAAACACCCGTTTTCAAGTTTGGCATTCACTTCAGTTTTTCAAAACCTCTGTAGGTGAAGAAAAATGTCTAGGAAGCAATGGGAATGTGATAGGAAGGTAGTGAGGAACTTGTGAATTTGGAGAGAGAGAGCAATAAGAGAGTGGCGATGATGTAGGCTATTCTGCTAAAATAAAGAAAAGAAACAAAGGGGAAGAGATGGGGGTAATGACTTTGAAGGAGGATGAGAGAGAGAGAGCAGAATAAAGTTTAGGTGTTGCCAGAGAAAAGGGAAGAAGGGGGTAGCAGAGAGGTTCACTACCAGAAGACTCTACAGTACAAAGAGAACATGCACTAGTTTGCAAGTTCACAGACAACCACAAATCAAAGCACAACAATACAATCACAGCACAAGAACCCTGAAACAAAAAAGTAACAATGCAAAACAGAGAAAAAATTAAAACATCAAAATAAAAACAGCAAGAACAGCAGCAAGGGGGAAAAAGGAGAGTTGGGAAGGTTATGTATTATTACTGCAGAGGTCAAAATATATATTCATTCTGACATCTGGGTGGAGGCACTTCCAGGGTGAGGTTGCTGGAGGGACTGTGTTTTGCCATTCTCAGCTGGAAGCCAGGTTCCCAGGAGTCCTTCCAATATTATTCTCCTGTAGAGGGGCTGCAGCCTTACACCACCCCTGCTTCCTGTGAATACAGCCTTTTAGGCTACCTGGCTTGAACCCCTGGACACTTTAGTGTTTGCCTGCCCAAACTCTTGCCCCACTTCAGCTGGGGCCTCAGGGGCCACTAGCAGTCTTGTGGATCCTGGAAAAGCTGCAAGGGTCTCTCACTGATCCTAGGGGCGTGGCCAACCTGAACTGGGAAAGCTGTCACACCAAACTTGAGTGACCTGAGACTCTCACTTGCCCAAAAGAGATGTCAACTGAGACAGTCTCAGCCCTAGCAAAGAAGGGGGGGCAGTGAGAGGAAGACACCAGCCCTACAAGACCCAACCCTGGGGCGGTCTCAAATGCAAACTCAAGGGGCCTGGAAGCCAAGTATCACTTGGAGCATACAGGGCATGTGGGACTGCCTCTGTCCCCAGGTCTCAGGGCCAGAAAGCAGAGGAGACCTCTTTTGTTCATAGGTCACTGAAGCTGAAGGTAATGTCTGCCTAGCCTGAGAGGGTCAGGCAGTATCTGTGCTCCAGAGTAGCAGGTCCTGCAAGCTGGCCTCGCCCAGCCTGTGTAGGTCCTGCAGAACCACCTGTGATGCAAAGTCCTGAAAGCAAACTCTGCCCGAGGGCTGAGGTCAGGGAAGGAGCCTCTGTTTGAGAGTCTCAGGACCAGGAGGGAGGGTCTGCCAGGCCCACAGTGCCTCCAGCGAAGACAGTCGGAACACTGGGGGGCTGGAGTGGTCAGCTGCCTGATGGTGCAGCCACTGGGGTGACCTCAGATCTGAGAACAGTTCTTCCAGCAACTGCTTGGACCACTCACTGAGTCAAAATGGTGATCGCCCCAGTTCTCCACAGCCAGACTGGGGGGAGTCTAAGTTCCATTCACTATTGCAGTCCCTGGGTTCCACCATAGAGCCCAGCATGAACCCTTCTGATATCACTGATCTCTGTGCCAATCTGTCCTTCCTCTATTTCTAAGCACAGCTCCCTCCCTCTGTGCCCATCGAGCAGCCCACCCCCTGGGTGGCAGTCCTTGGATACTTAGTGTACCCAAGTCTCTGCCTCTCTAAATTTCCTTGCTTGTCTACCAATGAGTTTAGGCAAAAATTTTGACATTCACCCACCTTACAAAAAGGCACTTCTCCCACTGTTGGCCTCCAGCCTCACGGAGAGATTCTGCATGCAGTCTTCCTGCAGGTCACCATCTTCTGAATCTCCTGTTTGTTTTCATTATCCCACCAGTCAGCGCTTAGATTAGTGCCTGGTAGATACTAGGGGCACAATAAATGTTTTCGGGCTTAAAAAATGAATTCTCTGAGCAGTAACAGTGCTCTTCTGGAATTAATTCACCATTCCCTCTGTAGGGATAAAATGGTTCAGCATCCCCCTTAAGATCTCAAATGATTTCTTTAAAGAGAGAGAGAGAGAGAGAGAGAGAGAGAGAGGTATAAAATGGTTCAGCATCCCCCTTAAGATCTCAAATGATTTCTTTAAAGAGAGAGAGAGAGAGAGAGAGAGAGAGAGAATATTGATTTTATTTGGTTTTTCAACTGGCCTTTGTTTCTCCAACACCTAGTTGTGTATATTGTGCTGGAATTCAAACTGGGGTCCTTGCACACACGCCAGGCAAATGTCCTAACAGCCGGGCCATAGTTCCAGCTCCTCAATTGACTTTTCTGAATAAACCCTCACCGTATATGGTACCGTTCAGCACCCTTGAGCTACTCTTTGGGAGAGATGCATTCCACTGTCAGGTATGATTCAGGGGTCAAACACAGAGGCCCTTGACAGGAGAGGATGATGCTTGCCCCTGAGGTAGGATCTTACCAAAGTCCCACAGGTATATTTTGTGAATCTTCTTGCCTGGCCTTCAGAGAGCATGTAACCAGGCAACTGGGTCCTAGGGAAAAAGCTGTTTCATAGTTTATGACCTCGCAGAAAAGTGGCTGTGAGCTCAGCCCCAGTCCTGAGATTCCTAATTCTACCATAAACCCCTGGTCCCTGAATAAAAAAGAGTTTACTTCTGAGTTTGCTTTACAGATCTGGTGGGGCCTCTCAACCATCAGTGATTAACTCTCCTTTTAAGGGAATGTAGTAATCAGGAACACCTTGTGGAGGTCCAAGGCATTTTCACTTATCGGTCCACTCCACAAATTCTTACCAATCCCATTTTATGTGCCAAACACTGGAGTTCAGCCAAAGGGCACAAATCCCAGGCCCAAAGGGAATTTGGCTTCTGTCACTGCTCCCTGGGCTTCCTAGGAGCACTAGGAGGGAATGGGCCAGTGGGAGTTGTGGCAGCTGCAGGCCCCTGGGAAATCATTTTTCCAACGTAGCCCCACACCAATGGGAATCAGAGAAAAGACCACGCTGGAACTGCAAGTTGTGTGAGCCATGGAATCTATCACGTCCTGCTCATTCTGCAGTCTGGCAGATGTGGTGGTGTATTCTTGGAGAACAACAGTGGGTTTGCTCAGCCTGGTCAGGCGTGAATCAGTCACAGCTGCTGTTCTGCAGGAAAGGAAGCCAGACAATGAGCTTGAGAAGAGGTGGCCAAAGTACTGGTCTTGGGCCAAGAGTAGTCTACTGCATGAAATGAGTCTTTACAATGGAGTGCCATTAAAGGACCCTCAAAATTTTGAGAGCCAGATGTAGTTTGGGTCCAGAACTTACCCCAATGATGGAAGTCTCTATGGGGAGAGGTGCTAGAAGCATCCCGTCCTGACTGTGGGTTTATCTACTACTACTTGTATTTCTGATGGATGGTTCTCATTTCAAGGCCCACCGTATCCTCCTCAGGGGTGTGTTTTGTGACTGTAAATGACTCCTCTTTATCATGCTGCATTTGTGGTTCTTTGGTTTATGGGGAGAAGAAAATGCTGTTACTTCAGATGTATCTCCAAGGACCCCTATTCCTTTCTGTTGGGGAATATAGACTTTGGACACAAAAATGTCTTCTCTGTATAGTATGAAAAACACGATTTACACCCTCATCTCCAGCAAGAATCCAAAAGCAGAACTTATTCTACCTTTTCCTTTCTCCCCACCTTTCCATGTTTATTGTTTCCTTCTCGGACCAAGAAGACTCTATGTTCTGCCATCCACACTATATTTGCAGAATCCTGCTACAGATACCCTCACAGTGGGGGCAGGCTTCCCATTATACTCCAAATCCCTGTTCTCAGGGACCTTGGCTTCTCTTGGGCTAACTTGGAAACCTTTTGTGGAAGTTGGAATCCTCGCTGCCTGCCCTGGAAAGGACAGGAGGTGGAAAAGGGGCTCTCAATAATGTTTTGAACTCCTTACAAAACTGACATATTCAGTAAACTGTCTTAATACCCATGCAAGATACCTGGGACTTTTGTTCTTTACATGCACCATTCCCAAAGAGCCGATGCTGGAGCTGATAGCCTAGCCACAAGACTGAGGCCTTAGGTTTCTAAATGGGATGCAGTGATAAAGATCTATTCTGAGGCCTCAGTTGTTTTGGCAATTCCAAAATCTGCATTCTTGTCCCCGATGCTGTCCAATAATGAGGACAAAGTTTTGAGAAAGGAGGGCAGGAAGTTTTATTGCTTTGGTAGCAAAGAAGAAAAGCTGGGCTGCCATCCCAGAAGCTATGATTCTGTCAGGGGGAACAGTGCACTTTTAAAGAGGGGTCGCAAAGGCTGCACTCCAACTGTGCCCTGTCCTAATTCTTTTGTATCCTTGAGAGATAGGCATTTCTCGGACGCACTAGTAGCAGCCCCCAAGTGTGTGTTCCTTTGCTCTTGTGGTCCATGAGTTGAAAGGCAGTTGACTCTGTTTAGGATGGGAAGAAGGTTCATCTTGTTCCCCCATGGTTAGGGAAGGGGCAAAGCAGAAGAGGAAAGAAAAAGTCTTGGTGTTATTACAAGCCTCAGTGGCAGAGCAGCATGAAGTGGATCCCTGTTACATTGGTACTCATCAGGGACAGGCGGAGAGATCAGGCTACTGGAACAGCCTCTACCTAGACAGGCTTTGGCTCACTAGAGCATTGCCCTGCTTAACACTAAAGGATCTTGTTTAGAAACTCTGTTATCCAGCTGTTCTGGATGCCCAAGTGGCTGCCCATGAACAAATATAAAAGGGTAAGGTCATTGTTGAAATTCTAGGGAAAGTATGCAAATTTGAGGTTGACACTAGGAAGACCATGCTTCCCAGATTGACTATTTGCATTCCCTTAAAATTCTTAAAGTCAAGATCAGTTCCTCCATGTGATGGTATTTGGTGGTTGGGCCCTTGGGTAACTGTTAGGTTTAGATGAGGTTATGAGAGTAGAACCCCGTCATGGGATTAGTGTCCTTCTAACAAATGCCTGAGAGACCTGAGTTCACTCCCTCTCTTCCAAGTGAAGGCAGCCAAAAGGTGGCCTATGAAGCCAACAAAGAGAGGCCCCATCAAGATCTCAATGAATCAGGGCCAGGATCTTGAACTTCCCAACTCCCAGAACTGTCAGATGCCAATACTCTTTGTTAAAAATCACCCTGAATAGCATATGAAATTGTAGCAGTCCAAGAGATGACTATAATAATATAGCTAGCATACATTTTTGTGGACAAAGACCTGAGATTCATATTGTGCTTTTTGCAAGAAGATAGGGATGGGAATTTTTTTTCCATGCATTATGGCTTAATCAATAATGCAATGAAAGATATCTCAAGCAATTATTTTTTATGTTGTACAGAAATTATCTGAATATTAATCAAAAATGTATTTTCAACATAGCTATGACATTGAAAGAATGACACTTGGAGGCAGGGAACAGAGAGGCTAGAGTGTCCCATGGGTCATCCACTTGCTCGGAAACACCAGGGGAGACAGAGAGACTCGAGAATCTGGTGCTTCTGTCCTCACTGGAAGTGGATTGGGGAGTAATGCCACGTGATTGATATTGACACTTGAAAAGACATTGATTGAGGAGTGGGTTAGGACATGATCTATCTCTTCTGGCATGTTCTATGAACTAAAATCAAGCAGGAGGGCCTGGGTCTGGAGAGTAAGTGTGGGACAGCATGAAAGTGGTATGATGGGAAAGGAGAGTGTCATTGCCATTGGGAGCCAGATGGTGCAGAGCCTGGTCCTGTGTTGGGTGCATAACTTTATGGATCCTGGAGGTGGGTATATTTGACTGGGCAAAGGCAGACATGGAACGGAGTCACGTGAACAGGAAAGCACCAGCAAGGTTTTCAGTGGGGCTTCAGCCAAGGGAAGAGAGCAGTGACTGAGAGAAGGACTTGGCTGTTCCATGACCGAGGGGATATGCAGGCTGGTGTTGATTCACTGGGCTGCGCTGGCCTGGGCTGTGCTGGGCTGGGCTAGGTTCTGGCAATTTCCACTGGCCAAGGAAAACATTTCTAAAACATGCTCCTTCTTGATGGATACTTACACCCCTATGCAGTCATGGTCATTTTGTAGTCTTGTGGCTGTCACCATCATCCTGTGCAAACCTTTTGATCTTGCAGCTCCTGGGCCTTATGGTGAGGCTGCAGGTCTCGGGTGCTTGGGCTGCTACACCTGGTGAAAGACCACTAGGGTTGGGCAGAAGAAAACTCACACCTGCTCCAAAGTGCCATCGTCATGTCTACGGTAGAATCAGACACAAACGTTAAGGCCGCCAAGGAAACGGCCTTATTGTGAAGCGATGTCTTCTTCCAGTCACTCACCCATCCCGCATGTTTTGGCCCAAGTGAAGAGTCAGTGTTTTCCTCAACAGTGGCCTCCGGGTCCCTGAAAAGTAACCGAGGCCACCGTCACTCTCCTGACCCGCAAATCAGAGGTGTTCTCCACAGCAAAGCTAGCAGAGAACCTGTGACATAGTGCCCCACTGTGTGACTTCCAAACTCGGTGATTTTCAAGTCAGCTCAGAATGAGCAAAGCTAGCGCTAGCTGGTTTCTTGAAGGTTGTCCCCGATAAACATTTCATCTTGTGCAAACATTCTGCATCTGTGGTTTTCCTCAGGGTCTCCTGTCAGTTCTGTTGAGAAGAGCACAAGGGCAGAGAGGCAAAATGCCATGCTCCCTAAGGTGCTCATGTATTACACCCAGAGGATGCTTTCCTCATCCAAGCCTTGGTCCCACCATGCTGGTCCTGAACTATCTCTCTGTGGTTGAAACCAAAGAAGAACTCCTGGCTGGTGGTATGGCATGGGGTTAGAGTGCCTGCCTAGCAGCAGTGAGGCCCTGGGCGCCATTCCCAGCATCACTAGGCCACGAGAAAATACTCAATAAAATTGAAACTTTCTCTCTCCCTGCCCCCTCATTCTTGGAACAGTGATACCCAGCAAATTGTACAACTTTCTCTCTCTCTCTCTCTCTCTCTCTCTCTCTCTCTATTTCTCACTGTCCCTTTCTCTTAAAATAATAAATTTTTTTGCAGGGGCTGGTGTGATGGCTCATGGTTAAGGTGTTTATATGGAATGCATGAGGATATGGGTTTGAATCTGAGTGCCATATAAACAAGAAAGCCTTGGAACAAAGATATTCACAATACAGAATAAATAAAAATGATTGTCTCTCTCGCACTGCACCTCCCTCTTAAAATACAATAAAGCATCATTGCAGGGGCTAGAGAAGTGGCTCAGTGGTTATGGTGTTTCCCTGTCATGCCTGAGTATGCAAGTTCAAACCACAGCACCACATACACAAAGAAGTGTCCAAGCGATGTCAAAAAGTTGAAAACAATCAATAAAATTGAAACTTTCTCTTGATCCCGCCCCCGATTCTCTCTCTCTCTCTATCTCCATCTCAATCTCTGTCTCTCTCTAATGTCCATTTTTATAACATTAAAAAACCTCATTAGAATACATGCCAAGGTGCCTGGCATTTCTGGTGCTTGCCTGGCCCTCCTGAGGACACAGCTTTGAACCCATGGACCACAAACACAATGAAGTGTCCCAGCAATGACAGCCACATGAAAAACCAAACAATATTGATTATTTATCTCTTTCTCTCAATCTCTCTGTTTTATGACACTTCCTTGTAAAAACAAAATCATACCTCATAGCAGGGGCTGGAGAGTTGGCTGGGCAGTTAAAATGCTTGCCTGGGTCACATGAGTGCACAGGTGTGAAGCCAAGCACCACATACAAAGTGAATTGTCCAAGCAATGACGGCCAAGGTAAAGCACTAAATAAATTGAATCTTTCTCTCTCTCTCTCTCATTCTCAATCTCTATCACTCTCTATAATGTCTTTCTCTCTTAAAATAAAATAAAACCTCATGGCAGGGACTGCAGAGGTGCCTCGGGGCTTAAGGTTCTAAGGTTCTTGCCTGGCTTAAGTGAGGTGCAGGTTCATATCCCAGTACAACATACACAGTGAAATGTACAAGTTTCTCCTCGCTCTCTCACTGTCCCTCTCTCTTAACATAATAAATAAAGGCCTCTCTTGGGCTGCCCATTGCAATGGAGTCAACAGTGTGTGGACTGAACCTTTGGAACCACGAGTCTAAGCTGGATTCAAGTGCTTGGAAGATCTGTCACAGTGACCTGTTTCAACTTATTTGAGGTTTAAGAATTCTGACATATGGGAGAGAAGATGGCGACCACCCCACCACCAGTGACTCTGAGATGCTCCTGAGAAACACTTCATGCTGCAGTTATGAGGCGGATTCCCACAAGGTCCTGCTATCTGAAGAAACAGACACTCTTCAAAATGGGAACTTTCTCGCTGTCATAACATATTGTGAGAGCTCTCTCAAAGAAAACTGCTACTACTGGAGCTAGTCATCATCACATCTATTTTAGTTGAAACGGTCTAGTATCTGCACCTATAGGCTCTCAAGTTCTCGCAGATCGGTCTAGCACCTTTAGGTCTGAGTTGACCAAAGAGCTCCCTAGCACAATGAGGCAAAGCCATAAGAAGCTCCAATTACCCTGCCAAGTGTAACAAGGTTGAACTCCATGACACACACTCTTTTACTGAAAATGAGGAAAAGGGGGAATAACTCCCCTCCTCAACCTAACAGCTGTCCACCCAAGGACCCCATGGCCGGGGCCCTACATGAAAACCAAAGATATTGTATCAACAATATGATTAGTAACTCAATCAAAGAGTTGAGAAAAGAAATAACGAAAGAGATCATACAACAATTTCCAGAGATGAGAGACAACTTTTATAAGGAATTAAGGAAGCAATGCCATGAGGTGAAAGATCAGCTATACAAAGAATTAGACATTCTGAAAAGAGATGTAGCAGAGCTATCAGAATTGAAAAACACGGTCAACCAAATCAAATTTTCACTGGAAGATACCAATGCCACAGTATACTCCATTGAAAATAGAACTTCAGCTCTTAAAGAACATACATCAGATAATGAGGATCGGCTAAACAGTGTCGAATTCAAAGAGGATAAACAAGATAAGAAACTTACATTATACAACGAGAACTTCCAAATAATATTTGATGAGATGAGGTGTAATAATCTGAGAATCATTGGCCTGGAGGAAAACTCCAACAAGCAAACAAGAGGCATCAAGAAACTTTTAAGCGAAATCGTAAGTGAGAACTTCCCTCATCTTACAATTGATCCGGAATATCACATTGAAGATGCTTATAAAACACCAAACAGGCTTAATCAAATGAGAAATTCACCAAGACATATTATATACAAAATGAATAACAGAGAAATTAAAGAGAGAATTCTAAAAGCAGCTAGAGAAAAGCCCCAAATCACATTCAGAGGCAAACCAATTCGGATCACTATGGATTCTTCAGAGCAAACAATGAAGGCCAGAAGAGCTTGAAACAATATCTTTCAAGTGTTGAAAAATAACAACTTCCACCCAAAGATAATACACCCTGCAAAACTCAGCTTCAAATGTGATGCAGAAATTAAATACTTCAACGATAATCTCAAGCTAGCAAGATACATGAACACAAATCCTGCACTACAAAAAATTCTCAAGGATGTTCTCCATTCAGAAGAAAATGCCAATGATACCCTAGATCCTTAAACAAGGGCGAGTCAATAATCATATTATACACAAATTGACTTCCAAGATGACTCAAAACTCTGTAATTGTTACAAAGTCTGAGACTCAGCCTCCCACATCTATTCTAACTTTGAATGTGAATGGTCTCAATGCCCCAATTAAAAGACACAGACTGAATGGTATCAAGACAGGGAAGAAGACCAATGGAATAGAATAGAAGACCCCGAAACAAATCCTCAAATCTTTAAACATCTGATTTTTGACAAAGGGGGACAAAACATTACATGGAGGAGTGACAGCCTCTTCAATAAATGGTGCTGGACAAACTGGTCATCCACCTGCAGAAAGTTGAAATTAGACCCATATCTTTCTCCTTGCACAAGAATCAAATCAAAATGGGTCAAGGAGCTTGGTATTAAACCAGCTACGTTGCAACTGATAGAAGACAAAATTGGTTCAACACTTCAACATTTGGGAGTAGGCAAAGACTTTCTCAGCAGGTCTCCGAAAGTGAAGGAAGTAAAGTAAAAAATCAGTGAACGGGATTTCATAAAGCTAAAAAGCTTTTGTACTGCCAAGGAAACAATCAAAAGAGTCAAGAGGTTTCCTACAGAAATGGAGAGTATCATGGACTATGATTCCTCAGACAAAGGTCTCATATCCAGAATCTATAAAATCCTCAAAAATGTCAGCTACAAAAACACCAACAGCCCAATTGATAGATGGGCCAAAGAGCTAAACAGAGACTTCTCACCAGAGGACATTGATCAAGCCAATGAATACATGAGAAAATGCTCTAAATCATTAGTAATCAGAGAAATGCAAATGAACACCACATTAAGATATCACCTTACACCAGTCAGAATGGCAAAGATGAAGAAAATAAACAACAATAGATGCTGGAGGGGATGTGGAGAGATAGGCACACTAACACACTGCTGGTGGAGCTGCAAACTGGTACAGCCCCTCTGGAAAGCAGTATGGAGAATCCTTAAAAAATTAGGGATGACTCCACCATACGACCCTGCTATTCCACTCCTGGGAATCTTTCCAGGGGATTTAGAAACAGCACATTACAGTGACACAGCAATATCGATGTTCGTAGCAGCACAATTTACTATTGCTAGGCTATGGGAACAACCCCGGTGTCCCTCACTGGAAGAATGGATTAAAAAACTGTGGTACATTTATACCATGGAATACTACACAGCAATTAGAAACAATGATATTGCAGCCTTCGAAGGTAAATGAATGGCTATGGAAGAGATCATGCTGAGTAAAATCAGCTTAACCCAGAGATCTAAGGGTCGATTGTCTCCACTCATCTGTGGAGGTGGGGACTAGACTCTGGACAATGAGAAAGTTGGTCTAGTAGCATGAGTTAAATCCAGATAAGATGTAATGCTTTACAATCTAATACTTTTTTAGAGTTATAATGGGAAGGGGAAGGGAGGGATAAGGGAGGGTAATTGGGGGGCACTCCTGGGGATAATTGCAATATCCAGAATATATGCATATTTTATACACATTTTATATTATTTTGTTAAAATCTTGTAAGGTTGCTCAAAATAAAAAATTAAAAAAATAAAAGACAGAGACTGGCCCACTGGAACAAAAAGCAAAATCCAACAATATGTTCCCTACAGGAGGCACATGTGACACTCAAAAATAGACACAGGCTGAAAGTGAAAGGATGGCAAAATGTCTACCTGGCCTGCGGCCCAAAAAAGCAAGCTGGCGTGGAGATTCTAATTTCTGAAAAAAGTAATTTCCAACTAAAACTAGTCAGAAAGGGCAAAGAGGGTCACTTTATCATACTAAGAGGGACAGTCCATCACGAAGATACAACGATAATTAACATTTATGCCCCCAATTGCAACCCCCCTCAAATATATGGAAAAAATACTTAAGGACATTAATCTCCCCATTGATCTCAACACAATAATTCTGGGGGACTTCAAAACAGCACTATCAACTCTAGACAGATCATCAAGACAGAAAATCAATAAAGACATCTCCAATCCGAACAACTCTATTAATCAATCAGGCTTAACAGGCATCTGCAGAATATTCCATCTTAAGTTGGCTGAATTTACCTTTTTCTCAGCGGCTCATGGATCTTTCTCTGAAATAGACCACATCCTAGTTCACCGAGATAATCTTAACAAATACAAAAAAAGTGGATATAATTCCATGTATTCTGTCAGATCATAATGCTATGATCTTAGCAATCAACAACAAGAGAAACAACAGAAACTACTTGGAAATTGAATAATTCCCTCTTAAATGAAGGATGGGTAAAAGAGGAAATAAGAGCAGAAATCAAGAAATTCTTGGAATTGAATGAGAATGAGGAAACAACATACCAAAACCTCTGGGACAGTATGAAGTCATTCTTAAGAGGTAAATTTATAGCACTGAGTGCATACATCAAAAATTGAGAAAGAACCCACATAAATAGCCTTATGCTATAACTCAAGCGACTACAAAAAGATGAACAATCCAACCCCAAAGCTAATAGAAGACAGGAAATCACCAAAATCAGAGCTGAAATCAATGAAATTGAGAACAAAAAAAAATACAAGCTATTAACAAAACAAAGAGTTGGTTCTTTGAAAAAATAAACAAGATTGACAGACACCTTGCTAACCTCACTAAAAGGAAGAACGAAATGAAGCAAATCAACAAACTCACCACAGACTCATCCAAAATCCAGAAGATTATCAGAACCTATTTTGAAAATTTATACTCTGCCAAGTTTGATAATCTGGAGGACATGGACAGGTTCTTGGACATATACAACATCCCCTCATTAACACAGGAGGACATTGAAAATCTAAACCAAGTTATCACAGATAGTAAAATTGAAGCAGCAGTCAAAGCTCTTCCAAAAAAAGAAAAGTCCAGGACCGGATGGATATACGGAAGAATTCTACCAAGCCTTCACAGGAGAGCTAACAAGAATCCTCCACAAGCTCTTCTATGAAATTGATAGAAAGGGAACACTCCCAAACATTTTTTATGAAGCAAACATTACACTGATCCCAAAGCCCAACAAAGACATGTCAAGAAAACTACAGACCAATTTCCCTGATGAACATTGATGCAAATATCCTTAATAAAATTTTAGCTAATCGGACACAAAAACACATTAAAAATATAATACATCATGATCAAGTGGGCTTCATTCCAGGAAAGCAAGGTTAGTTCAACATATGGAAATCAATAAATGTAATTCACCACATAAACAGAATTAAAAACAAAAATCATATAATCTTCTCAACTGATGCATCGAAGGCATTTGATAAAATTGAACACCACTTCATGCTCAAAACTCTGGAAAAGATAGGGATCGAGGGAAGATGCTTTAACTATATCAGATTCATTTATGACAGACCCATAGCCAACATTATCCTCAATGGAGGAAAGACTGAAAGCATTTCCGCTGAATTCAGGAAGAAGACAAGGCTGTCCACTTTCCTCACTCTTGTTCAATATATTCCTTGAAACCCTTGCTACAGCTATCAGGCAAGACAAGGAAATCAAATGAATTCGTATAGGAAAAGAGGAAGAGAAGTTATCTCTATTCACTGATGACGTGATTGAATACATAGAAGACCCAATAACATCGGCCAGAAAACTCCTAGAGCTTATAGGTGATTTCAGCAAAGTAGCTGGCTACAAGATCAAGTCCAGTAAGTCACTAGCTTTCCTTTACTCCAACAACAAATCTGCAGAAGAAGAAATCAGGAAATCTCTCCCATTCCCCAACTCCTCCAAAAAAAATGAAATACTTGGGCATTAACCTTGAAAAAGATATTAAGGACTTCTACAAAGAAAACTATCAAACACTAAAAAAATAAATTACAGAAGACTTGAGTAGATGGAAAATCATTCCATGCTCATGGTTAGGCAGAATCAATATAATAAAAATGGCCATTCTATCCAAAGACCTATACAGATTTAATGCAATCCCCATCAAGACACCAATGACATTCTTCACAGATATTGAAAAAGCAACTCTCAACTTCATACGGAATAACAGAAGAACCAGATTAGCCAAAGCATTACTCTACAGGAAGGAAGAAATAGGGGGTATCTCAATCCCTGACCTGAAATTATATTACAGAGCTTGAAGTAGCAAAAACAGCACGGTATTGGTATCAAAACAGAACTCAAGACCAGTGGAATAGAATAGAAGATCCTGAAACAAACCCCCATATCTTTAACTATTTGATATTTAATAAAGGGGGCAAAAGCATAGTGTGGAAGAAAGATAGCCTGTTCAACAAAGATAGCCTGTTGGACAAATTGGACAGCCATATGTAGACAACTGAAGCTGGATCCTTACCTTTTGCCCTGCAGAAAAATTATGTCAAAATGGGTCAAAGATCTGGATATTAAGCCAGCAACTTTAAATTTACTAGAAAAAGAAGCAGGGTCAACATTACAGGACATAGGAGTTGGTGGTGCCTTCCTTAACAAAACTCCCATGGCTCAAGCAGTAAAGTCAAGAATAAATGAATGGGGTGGCTCAGCGGTTTCAGCGCTTGCCTTGCAAGCATGAGGACCCAGGTTCAAACCCCAGCACCACGTACACAAATGAGTGTTGGAGCAACTAAGGCCATGTGAAAAACTAAATAAAGTTGTTTCTCTCTCTCTCTCTCTCTCTCACTGTCCCTCTTTCTTTAAAAAAAAGAATAAATGAATGGGATGCAATTAAACTAAAAGTTTTTGCACAGCTAAAGATTTAGTCAAGAGTATCAAGAGAGAACCTACAGAATGGGAGAAAACCTTTGCCTGTTACACCTCGGACAGAGGGCTAATATACAGAATATACAAAGAATTATGAAAGCTAAACACCAAAACCACAAATAATCCAATCAATAAATGGGCTACGGATCTAAAAAGAAACTTCTCACCAGAGGAAGTCCAGAAACCCATAAATATATGAGAAAATGTTCTACATCATTAGCTATAAGGGAAATGCAAAACAAAACTTCAATGAGATTCCACCTCACTCCTGTCAGAGTGGCAAAAATGAAGAATACGAACAACAACACATGCTGGAGGGGCTGTGGGAAAAGAGGAACACTGCCACACTGCTGGTGGGACTGCATACGGGTTCAGCCACTCTAGCAAGCAGTGTGAAGACTCCTCAAAAAATTAGGGCTGGAACCACCATATGACCCAACTATCCCAGTCCTGGGTATTTTCCCAAAAGAGTTAGAATCACCATATTATAGTGATGTGGCTTCATCAATGTTTATAGCAGCTCAATTTACTGTTGCTAGACTATGGAACGAACCCAGATGCCCCTCACTTGACGAATGGATAAAAAAACTTTGGTACCTATATACAATGGAATACTACTTGGCCATTAGAGAAGATGATATTATGGCTTTTGAAGTCCAATGGATGGAGATGGAAAAAAATATGCTAAGTGAAGTATCCCAATCTCAGAGACTCAAGGGCCAATTGGTTTCTCTCATCTGTTGAAGCTAGAATACATCGAGAAGCAGTATGTTAGATGGCTAAGCTAATAATAACCTCAAATTGTATGATTCTTCACGCAAACAGGGGGATGGTTGCCTAGGATACCCGGAGGCGTAGGGTGGGGGACAAGGTGGGGGGGATGGCTTAGGAAAGATATCTAGGAGACTGGAGGGTGGAATACGGGGGAATCGTCTCAGAAGGAGATCTCTGACCTCCACGAAATATCGATTTAATTTAGGGGTCTTCTGGGGGAAACAGAAACATGGGGAACCCAAGCGGGGCATCCATGACATGGCACTAGCCTTGGATAACTAAGTATTTATACATGTGTTCTTGATGGTTTGACAATGTTTCCCCCTCGATTGTAACTCTATATTCATCTAATAAGAAATAATAAAAATTTTGCAAGGGCTAGAGCGATGGCTCAATGTTAAGGTGTTTATCTGGCATACATGAGTATACGGGTTTAAATCTGTGTACCTCCCTTTGCTTAATGATACTTGGTTTATTCTGTGATGGTTAACTTGGATATCATTTGTTTTTTCAGAACTTCTGTCAAAATATTGGTATTCCATAATTTAATCTTTACCCTGCCACTCCTCCATTGCAAGGAGAAAATGTTTGGAGAAAAATGGGCATCTTGTGCTCCAGCTGGATTTGTATTTGATAACTATGGTGCTTCTATTAGAAAGGTGTTAAAGGATGTCAGATTGATGGAGGTAAGGTACAATAAAATGGCTGGGATACAATCAGGAGTTGAGTCATCATGTCCCTGTTTCCCATAAGTCCCATTACCAGGATAACTATCAACCAGGGGTGCCATACATCCCAAAGAAACTCCCCACATGGGGCAAATGGGCTGTATTTTAATTAGGCATCCTACAGTAACCAGTGGGTGAAAATGGGAAATATTCTAATAGGCATCATATAATAATCAATGGGGGGCAAAGAGGCAGCTTTCTAATTAGGCATCATAAAGTAATCAATGAGAGCAAAGGGGCAGTATTCTAATTAGGTGCCATAAATAACCAATGGGGACCAGTGTGGTGGTGCACACCTGTAATCCAAGCAGCCCGAGACACTGAGACATGAGTATCACAAGTTCAAAGCCAACCTCATCAACTTAACGAGGTCTGAGCAACTTAGTGAGAAACTCTCTCAAAACAAAAAGAGGCTGGTGATGTGGGTCAGTGGTTAAGTTACCCTGGATTCAATTCCTATTACCAAAATAAATACATAAATGAGTAAATCACCAATCGGGTAATGTGGGCAGTGTTGTAATTTGGCATCATAAAGTAACCAGTGGGGCAAAGGGGCAATATTATAATTAGGTACCATAAAGGAACCAAAGGGGAAAGGGACAGTATTTAAGAATTGTTTTTTCTTATTCTGTGAAGAATCTCATTGGTATTTTATGGGGATTTCATTAAATCTGTGTACTGTGTATGGTTGTATGTCCATTTTGAAAACATTAATTCTACATATCCAAGAATAAGGGATGTATTTCCATCTTCAATGTCTTTCTCAAGTTCTTTCTTCAGTACTATATAATTTTCATTTTAGAGCTCTTTTAACCTCTTTGGTTAGAGTAAATCCCAAGGATTTTTATTTTTAGGTTATTGTGAATGGGTCTGATTACCTGGTTTCTTCCTTGGCTGAATCACTGTTTGAGTATAAGAATGCTATTGATTGATGGGTGCTGATTATCTATCATGTTACTTTGCTAAATTCATTTACAAGCTCTACAAGTCTTCTGGTGATTTTTTTTTTTTTTTGGTCTTCTAGATATAGGATCGTATTCTCAGCAAAAAAAACTTGCGTTTGTCAGAAATGACCTTTACGATGTTTTGGTAAGTTCCTTCAATCCCTATCTTCTCCACTGTTTTTAACATGAGTGGGTATTGGATGTTATCAAAGATCTTTTCTGAATCTATTGAGATGATCATGTGATTTTTCCCTTAATTCTGTTTAAGTGATGAAACACATTTATTGATTTGCGTAGTTGAACCAACCTTGTATCCTTGGAATGAAACCCAGTTGACAATCACGTATTTTCTTTTTGATGTGTTTTTGAATGCAATTTGCTAATATTTTATTTAAGATTCTTGCATCTATGTTCATTAGGATATTGGTCTGTGCTTTTCATTCCTTGATACATGTTTGCCTGGTTTTGATTTCAGAGTTGTACTTCGTTCAAGAAAATTATACGGGGCATGGAATGGTGGGTCAGTGGCTGCGTGCTCACTTGGCATGCAGGAGAATGTGGCTTCAAAGCCCAGCACCACATACAAAACAAAGTTTTGGACTAACGAGGGCCACGTGAAAAAACAAAGAAAGTTGTTTCTCTCTCTGTTATGTTCTCTCTCTCATCGTCCTTCTCTCTCTCTCTCTAAAAAAGAACCAGTATTTCAGAGTGTTATATCAATTTCCATTTCATTGAACAATTTAAGGAAGTGTGATGTTAGTTCTTCTGTAAAGGCCTGATGCAATTCAAATGAGAATCCATCAGATGCTGATGTTTTCCTGTTTTGGAAGATTTTACTTGCTGTTTCAATTTCAGTATTTGATATTTATATGCTTAGGATTTTTATATGTTCCTGATTCTTTTGGGCAGGTAATATGTGTCTAGAAATTTGCCAGTGTCTCAGAGATTTTCCAGTTCGTTTCAGTGTAAATAGTTAACACAGGGTCTGACAAGTCTCTGGAATTCAAAGGGGTGTGTGATGATATCTGCTTTGTCATGTCCATATTTTCTTGATTTGCTGTTTCATTTCTTTTGGTTAGTATGGATAAGGATTAGTTGATTTTATTTATCTTTTCAAAGAACAAACTCCTTATGTCATTCATTCCTTCTATCATTTTTATTCTTAATTGCTTTGATTTGAGCTCTGATCTTGATTATTTCTTGTCTTTTGCTGGTTTGCAGGTTTGTTTGCTCTTCTTTTCCTAAAGATGTGAGGGGGAGCTTAAGCTTATATGTTTGAAATCTCTCTAATTTTTGAAGATAGAGAGGGACAGTGTGAGTGAGAGAAAGAGAGAATAAAATTTATTTATTTTGCATGTGAGTTACCTGCAACACTTCATTTTGTATGTGGTGCAGAGGTTTGAACCCATGTCTTGTTCATGCCAGGCAAGGATGCTATTCACTGAGCTCCTACTCTGGCCTTCTAATTTTGTATGTAGTCAATCAATGCTATAAAATTTCCTCTTAGAAATGATTTTTTACTTTCCCAGAGATTTTGATATATTGTGTCTCTGTTCTTCTTCATTTATAAGAATTTCTTAAGTTCTGTTCTTATCTTTTCTTTGACGCATTCTTCATATGGAGAGTATTATTCAACCCCATGAATGCGCGTTCAGTACTTGTTCTTCATGTTGATTTCTATCGTCATTCCATGGTGGTCTGATAGAATAAATGTAATTATATAAATTTTGGGGGGTGTGCTAAGATTTCCTTTGTGGCCTAGAATCCAAACTAAGTTTGGAAAAAGATCCATGCAGTGCTGAGAAAATGGCAAATTCACCTGTTTTGAGCTGGAGTATTCAGTAGATGTCTGTTAAGTCCAGTTGATATGCAGTGGTTTTTAGTTGTAGGTACATTTATTAATATTTTGTTTTGAGGATATGTCTATAGGTGAAAAGGGTGTATGGAAAAGAACCAGTATTATTGTGTTGGGGTCTGAAGGGAGTTTAACATCATGGAAATTTTTTCAATATAGTTGGATGTGCGGACGTTTGGGGCATAAATGTGTACTCTGGTTATATCGTCTTGTTGGAAGTTACCTGTACTAGGATGTAGTGGACTTTTTTCTCTCTTATGATTAATTTTCACTTGAAATGTCCTTGGTCAGATATGAGAATCACAACTCCTGCTTCTTTTCTGGGACATATACCTGTAATAAATTCCCCATCCTTTTGCCATCAGCCTGTATCTTTGTCTATAAGATGAGTCTCTTCTAAACAGCATATAATTGCATTTTTTATACATTCTGCAAATTTGTGTCTGTCTTTTGCTTGGTATTTGGCACCTTTAACATTTGGCATTAGGTTGGGTATGTGTCTATGGTTTACTGCCATTGTGTTTTTTGCAATATTTTATTCTGTCTTGATTATCATTTAGTTGATTATTGAACTTCATTTGTTTGTGGGCTTTGGGAATTGATTCTTGCTTCCTCACTGTGAAATTTGTCTTTGTTTATTCTTTCTAGGGCTGATGTGGTACTCCCAAATGTTTTCAGTTTCTTCTTGTTATAGAACGTTTTCCTGCCCTGGTTTTGAAATGCCGTTGTGGGAACAATAACCTTGGGGGACAGCTGTTTGCTTTTTATGTATTTATTTTTATTAGTTCAACATAGTCTTATATATTGATGGGATTCATTGATATACATTTATATATGCACAAGTAACAACAAAGTATCTTAACCTAAATCCTTGTGCAAGATCTCCCAGCCACCCTTGCTTGCCCAGTCCCTGAATTCTTGTCTCCTCTGTTATTTCCCCGTGATGCGTATATCAATGACCATAGCCATCCATATTAATTTTGAAAATGTCTACGTTCAAATGCCTGCATGACAATTATTTGGTTTCTCAGTGCACTCAAGTGTACTTTACAGTACTGATAACACCCCCCTTTTCCCCTTTTTCTCCCTCCATCACTTTTCCTCTCTGTCTCCCCCATTCATGCTCATGGTTCCCCCAGAGTGTGTGTTACTTCAAACTGGGTACGTCTATTAATGAAACCTGACTAAATTTCATCTTATCCTAGGTTTGGCTCTAGCTTCCACATGTGAAAGAATCATTCAACCCTTAAGTCTCTGTGTTTGGCTTATTTCCCTCAGCAAAAATTTTTCCATTTCCATCCATTTACCTGCAGAAGATATCATGTCCTTCTTACAAACAGCTGAGTAGAATTCCATTGTATGTATATGTGTTTACATATATATATAAACACATGCACACACACACACATGCACACACACACACTTACACCACAATTTTGCATCCATTCATCCAGTGAAGGGCATCTGCATTGGTTCCATAATTTAGCTATTATACACTGAACAACTATAAACATTGATGTAGCACTGTTAGTGTAATATGCTGATTCTAGTTCTTCTGGGAAAATACCCTCGATTGGGATAGCAGGTTCATATTATGGTTTCTTTCCTCCTGTTTTGAGGCGTGTCCCCACTGCTCTCCTGATTTGCTGTACAAGTTTTCAGGCTGACCAACAGTGTGTTAGTGTTGCTTTCTCCCCACAACCCCTCGAGCAACTGTTATGGTTTCCATTGTTCATTTTTGCCAATCTGAATGGAATGAAGTGAAATCTTCATGTGGTTTTGAACTGAATTTTTCTGATTTGTAGTGATGCAGAACACTTTCTCATATATTTGTTGGCTTTTCAAACTTTGTGTGGAGTCGTTTCTGTTTACTTCCATCACCCATTTATTAATTAGATTGTTTGAGTTCTTCATATATTCTGTACATAAGCCTCCTATCGAAAGAGTAGCAGCACATGATTTCCTAACATTCTGTAGGTTCACTCTTGATACTCTTTGCTAATCCCTTAGGTGTGCAGAAACTTTTATTGAAATGCGATCTTACTCGTTGATTCCTGCTTTAATATATTTGCTATGGGAGTCTTGTTAAGAAAATAGGTGCCTACTGAATCAATATGGTGGAGTGTTGATCTTATTTTTTCTTCTAATAAATGCATGGTTACTAGTTTAATTCCTAATTCTTTGATCACTTTTATTTGATTTTTGTGCAGTGTGAGATAAGGCGAAAGAGCAACACTCACACCAATAAAATAATCTGAAATGTGCATTATGCCATACATGAAATCACAATGCTGGGCCCAGATGGCTTCCTTCTCATGCATACAGAAGCCCGCGAAAACATTTTTCTTAAAGATGTTAGAAAAGGATTGATGGAAAGGGAGTCCACGTTCCCCCATCCAGGAGGGGATGTGTCCACAGGAACCCAGTTGCACAATCCATAGATGAGGGAGGGCTTCAACCATGGCTGTGTTCTCCATTGAGGTCTTAAGAGAACCTGAAAGAAACTGTCCACTGGCACTTGATCTAGACACAGAAACTCCACCCACCTCTCAAGACTCAGTTGAGGACTTCCTGTGTCTCCAGGTGTAGGGATCATTGTTACAACTATGCAGATCCCTAAATTTTCACTTCCACTACTCAGACCTCAGCCTGTTTCCTGTTATTTCTGAGTTGAGAAATCTGGCTCACCCAGATTATCCATGTACATTTCCATTATACCTACCTTGTGAAGAGCATACTGTGCCACGCTCTGCTAATCCATGATGTACACAACAGCAGTTTCCAGGTCTCAAACCAGGCCCATAATCAGTTAATTTCATAAAGCAATAGATTGTCATAAGCTGCATATCTTTGAGGGTAAATGCTAAGGAGGAATGACTGTACACATTATTTGTACAAGGAAACAATGACCATCTGACAGGCACAATTGGATAAATGCTTTAAGTATCCTAATGAAAATGTCCACCTGAGGAATTAATGAAATAATGAGGAACTCATTGATGAACGAATGTAGCCAGTACATAGTGGGAAAACAGGGTCATGAGATTATTGAAATACCAGAGCATAAAAAGAAGCAACCCCCATCTCAAGCCCCATTAGAGGAGGAGCATGCAGAGACTAGACATGAAGTGCCCTGACTCTTCACCTGGTGACCCATGAGTACTCAGTGAACTGCCACTGATGAAACTGGTGAAGCCTGTGAATTGTTTTTCAGTAAATTCTGACATTGAAGAATGACCCAAGCATGTTTCGTCAATGTTAATGACACAGATGGCTCGTGACACTCCTGCAGGAAAACTTCCTTCACTTACTGCTCTTGTCCCTGCAGGTCTATGTGCATTTGTTACTAGTAGCTGGGCACTTGGGGAGCCTTCAGAGCTGGGATGTGGAAGAAGGAGGTGGTCTCTGGGATGATCACTACCACATGGCTCCTTCTTCAGAATCTCCGGTATTTCCTTGTGCTTCACAGTTCATTATGTCCCCTGTCCGCTTCATCCTAGGTCTATGCCTTGGTCTTCAACCTTCAGGGGAAGAATGAGCACACAGTAGTTCAGTTAACATGTACTGTGATCTTAGTTAGGTTTCGGGTTGGAATGATGCTGCTTGGATTCACATTCCAGTGCTCCCGCACACTGCTCCTGGGATGACTCTGAGGTGTTTGAGTTCTACACTGTCTCCCAGGTGTCCCCTGGGAGTTTCTCCACCTAGCCACAGTGAAATCACTCTTTGAACTGACTGCCTTTGCTCATGTCCTCGCACACCTGCCTTTGCTCTCTGGGCTTCCCTCTCAAGGAAGCTGCTTCAGTCAAAGGTTTGTCACCAGGTCTTCTTCCAGAGAACTCACACTTGGACACCTGGCATGGTTATCTTCCCTCATCCTGCAGTGTGGAGCAGGAAGTGACATCATTGCCATAACGTTATTGGGTACCATCGCTGGCTCCAAGGTTCCAAGGCCCATTGTGCATCATCATGATTCTTTTGGGGCTTAGCCAATCAGGCTGTGGGACTCAGAGATCTAGAGTGCTCCGTGGGGACAGTAACCGTTGCCTCTCACTCCTCCTCTACTCTTCAACAGCTCTCTACCAGAGAAACCACAGTGATTTGAGAGGTAAATAATCCTAACATAACTAGATAATATGGCCCCTTTTGTGCCAACCCCTATGTCATCTATGTGATGAATCCCAACACTCGTGGCTACCGGGGAGAGGGCAGAGGGCAGTAATAGGTTAAAAATGGCAGACTCTCTATGAAATGTGGGTAGGAGCCTGGTTGGAGATAGCTCACATTCTCACTTCCATTTCCAGCTCTGTGTCACCAGGCACAAGTGCTTACAACTCCCGTGGGAGCCAACCACTGAGAACACTTTGTGTCTCCATCTCTGGCCGGGACGGTTTGTCAGATTCAAGGCAAGTTCTTCTCAGGGCTTCTTGGGTAAGTTGTGGGCAGCTGTCTTTGGCAGTGGGATTGGCAGGACATTGTAGATTTGAGCAGGGGAGTGTCTTGAGCTGTTGGGGATTCCCTCTTTGTTGGTGTTGAACTCTGAGCAGTCAGGACAGATCTTGTCTTGGGAAGGCTCCCTACCCTCTCCAGATTCCCCAGTGGTGACCTGGCCTTGCCCAGCTCCTCTGGACCTCAGACCTATTGGACACTTCTTATTTCCTGGCCTCAGATCCCTACTTTCTGGAGATGTATCCAGTCTGTTTTCTGTAACTAAATCATTCACAGATGCAGGGAGCAAGTCACACAAAATCCTGCTTTATCAAACCTAGAATACAGTGCATATAACCAATGTAACATTCGGGATCCATAGAGTACGAGGGGTCCCTAAGTCAGGCAGTCAGGAAAGATTCATGAGATCTTACACATTTTTTTGCAGTTGAATTGGGAGGTAAAAGGCATCAATGGACCAGAGAAGAGAATAGACCAAAGTGTATTGCATTTCTATTGGATAATATCCCAACCCAATGTATTGTGGCTCATCATGGTAGTGTCTTAAAGAAAAATGGAGATGTAGAGAGGACATAAAAGAACTTTGTTCACTTGCTTAAGGAGATTTCATTATCTTTTTTAGGCTTTCTCAGTCCCGATGTCATTCGAAAGCCGTGACTGCAGTCCGCCAATCATGGACAAAGGCCAATCCCAGGGTAGTTCCAGCCCACCTAAACCAGTCATGGAGGAGATGGCAGAGCCACAGTTGAAAGGCCGTGGGGCCTCCAATAACATCCTGACCTATTTAATCAATAGGCAACTCGGAAGACCCAGAAATGATGTGGACCTGTCCAAGTGGGTGTGGATGCTCAATTGAGCAATCCCACAATGAAGTGGCCCTTGCCACAGGGTCCTTTCTCATGCACCTGTCCCTTTCATCTTTACCCCACACTATTAATTTCTAAAAATTGAATTGGAAAGACCTCTCCCATCTTTCAATCAATACTTAATTTGTGATTTAACTCCGTGTGGTCTCATGTGTGTTTTTTGACATCGTCGTGCTGGGATACACTGCAGAAGGGAGCCTGTCCATCACAAAGCTCCATTCAGGGCCTCTCACTCAGACTGAGAGGGATGGTGATATTGCTCTTTATCTCACACCTCTTCCATCATTAATATGACAATAAGTGGAAAGACATATCTATATCAGACTTGGTCCTGCAGATCCAAGGACTCTCCTCTCAAGCCACTGTGGAGAGACACTCAACACATTCCAATGCAGAAGCTCACTGCTTGCAACAAAGACAATGAGGCAGAGTCTGGACCAGAAAAAAATACCTGCCAATTCTTGAGTTTTACTAGATGTTTTTCTACTCCTCCACTCACAAAGTTTGGATTATGCCTTTCCTCAATCATGAGCACTGGCTGCTCCATTCCTGCAATGTTTGGCTCTGGGGAAAGGGAGGTGGAGTTTCTGAGGCTGGAAGAGAAGCAGGACATCAAACGGGGATCAGGACATGAACCAGGGAGCCCCTTGTGTCCCTTGGACATACTGGCTGAGGGAGGATGTATCATGGTGAGCAGTAAGAGACAGAGGGTGGATATGGTATTTGGATTCCCCTGAGGGAAAGAAGCCCTTAGAGGTGGGTGCGGGGTGCTGATGAAGCCTGAGGAGCAGCACTTGGACATGGGAATGGAGCCATCCTAGTGCAGCTGGAGCATCTGATGGAACATTACCCAGTAAAGTGTCAAAGCCTCGGGGCTACTGGTAGCACTTCCCCTCCAGTGGCTGGTTCCACAGTCTGTGTGCATGGGTCTGGAACCCTGCTCTTCTAAACTGGAGGTCTATGCTCTTGGTTCACTCCTCAAAGAGTGGGGCTTCCAATGTGTCAGCTGCAGGGGTCACAGAATGTAACAGAAAGGACAGAATCCAAGCTCCTAATGGAGCCCTGTTAATGTCACTGCCACCAAGATTCCTGATCTATAGAGCAGTACCTCCAAGGACACAAGGGCAGATGGGGGATATGGCATCTGATGGTCTCTGGGAAATTCATTATTGCCAAGCATCCTCAAATTAGTGGGAATCAATGAGAATACCCTGTTGGAAAGGAGAGATGTGTGGACCATGGATTCTGCTCCTCCCGTGGGACTTTCTACTTTTGCTGATGTAGAAGTGTGAGCCCTGCGAGCAACAGTGCATTTGGTCAAGCTGGTTAGGTGTGACACAGGCACGGCTCTGATTCCATATTCCTCCCTGGACAGAAGAAATCACATCTATCTGTAGCTGGGGAGCAGCAGTTGTGGGGGTGGATCAGCTTTATTCACCTTTGAAATGGCAATGCCCCGAATCCTTTATTTTCCATAGGCAGCCGCAGCACAGCTGCACTTAAAACTTTTGTCTCAGGGCTATGGCAGTTCTGACTCTCTTTGCTGTAATTTGAAATGATCAGGGCGCCATGCTATTTTCCCTGAAGGAAATTGGGAGAAGGAAGTTTCAGTTTAGGTTAAATATGTGTTTTCTGCAAATGGAACAAACATAACATGAAATGTTACAGGAGAGGTGACTCAGTGGTAGAGCAATTGCCTGGCATGTATGAGGACCCAGGTTCGATCCCCAGTACCACATACCTAACTAAACAGAGGAAAATAAACCACATGCAAAATTGAAGAAAACTAAAATATGACGACCTCCCAAAACAAGTCTTCCAAGTTCCAGATTTTCCTAGTAACCTTCTGTGTGTGGATGGGCTGTCGTTAGATGTCCTCTGCTCTATTAGGGTCACAATTCCAAATGAAAACCTAGAAAAATGTATCAGCAATAAGATTAGTAATTCAATCTAAGAACTAAAAACAAATTTAAGGAAAGAGATAAGAAAGCAATTTCAGGAGATGAGAGACAACATATATAGAGAGCTAGACCATTTCAAAAAAGATGTAGCACAGCCCCTAGAATTTGAAAACATTGTCAACCAAATCAAAAGCTCAGTAGAAGATACTATTACCAGAGTAAACTCATTAGAAATTAGAACCTCAATCCTTGTTGAACGAACATCAGATAATGAATACAGGCTGAGCAACATTGATTTCAAAGAGGACAGAGAAGAAAATAAACTTACTGTGCATGATCAGAGCTTCCATGTAGTATTTGACGAGATGAGAGGAAATAACTTGAGAGTAATTGCTATGGAAGAAAACATTGAACAACAAACAAAGGGCGTTAGGGACCTTCTAAATGAAATTGCATGGAAAAATTTCCCCATATCAGAATTGAACCAGAAAATCAAATTCAAGACACACATAGGACACCAAACACACCTAACCAAATAAGAAAATCCCCAAGAATCATCATCTATAAAATGAATAACAGAGAAATCAAGGAAAGGCTCCTAAAACAGCCAGGGAAAAGCACCAAATCACATTCAGAGGTGTTACAGTTAGGATCACTATGGATTTCTCAGTTCAGACAGTAAAGGCCAGGAGAGCATGGGACGAGATTTTTCATATTTTGAAAGAAAACAATTTTCACCCAAACATAATATACCCTGCGGAACTTAGCTTCAAATGTGATGGGGAAATTAAATACTTCAATGGTAAATTTAAGTTAGCAAGTTACATGACCACAAAGGCCGCACAACAGAAAATTCTCAAGGTCATATTTCAAGCAGAGGAACACACCAACAACTTCCAAAACCATTAAACCGAAACAAGTCCATTATCACAAAACACACTAAGAGATGTGCAAGATGGCAAAAAAGTGGCAATAGTCAAAACATCAGGGCCCCACATTCCCATATCTATTCTAACTCTGAATGTGAATGAACTCAATGCCCTGGTAACAATACACAGATTGGCTTAGTGGATCAAGAAACAAAATCCAACAATATGCTGCCTACAGGAGACACACCTCACAGTGCAAAATAGACAGAGACTGAAGGTGAAAGGTTGGCAAAATATCTACCAGGCTTGTGTCCCAAAAAAGCAAACTGGCATTGTAATCCTTATATCCAATGAAGTTATTTTTGACCAAAAGTCAGAAAAGAGAATGAAAGTCGCTATATCATAGTACAAGGAGAAATTCATCATGAAGGCATAACAATAGTTAACTTCTATGCCCCCAATTGCACCTCTCCCAAATGTATGGAAAAAGTACTCCAGGACATGAAACCCCTCATTGATCTTAACACAATAATTCTGGGGCAGTTTAATACACCATTATCAACAATAGGCAGATCCCCAAAGCAAAAAATCAACAAAGATATCTCTAACCTAACCTGCTCTATAAATCAAATGAACTTAGAAGACATTCAGAGAATATTCCATCCCAAATTGGCTACGTGTACCTTCTTCTCACAAGCTCATGGATACTTCTCCAAAATAGACCACATTCTAGTCTACAAAGCTAAACTTAACAAACATATTCAATTTGATATAGTCCCATATATCCTGTCAGACAACAATGGTAAAGACAACAATTGTATAATCTTAGCAAGAAACAGCAAGAAAAACAAGAGAAACTGCTCACATACTTGGAAATTGAATAATACCCTCTTCAACAATGAAAGGAAAAGAGAGCTAATGAGAACAGAAATCAAAAAGTTATTGGAAACAAAAGAGAATAATGAAGCAATGTTTTGAAATATCTGGGATAGGATGAAAGTATTCTTAATAGGTAAATTTATAGCACTGGGACTCCATAGCACAAGAATTAAAGCCAGGAATAAATGAATGAGATGCCATTAAATTAAATCTCTGCACAGCTAAACAATTAGACAAGAGTTTCAAGACACAGCATACATAATGAAAGAAAATCCTTGCCTGCAACACCTCGGACATAGGGCTAGTTTCAATACTAAACAAAAACTGAAAAAAAAAACTGAACACAAAACCACAAATAATCCAATCAATCAATGGGCTAGGGAGCTATATAGAAATTTCTCAAAGGAGGATATCCAAAGAGCCCATTAACATATGAGAAAATGCTCTACAACACTAGCAATCAGAGAAATGCAAATCAAAACTTCACTGAGATTCCACCTCACTCCTGTGAGAGTGGCAAAAATGAAGAATACAAACAATGACAGACCTTGGAGGGGTTGTGGGAAGAGAGGAAATATTTCACACTGTTGGTGGTACTGCAAGCTTGTATAGTCAGTTAGGAAAGCAGTGTGGAGACTCCTCAAAAAACTGGACCTCGAATCACCATATGTCCCAGCTATCCCACTCCTGGGTATTTTCCCAAAAGAGCTAGAATTAGCATATTACAGAGATATAGCTTCATCACTGTTTTTAGCAGGTCAATTTACTGTAGACAAACTATGGATTCAACGCAGATGGACCTCACTGGACGAGTGGATTCAAATATTGGGGTACATATATGCAATGGAAATATACTCTGCTATTAGAATGACATCATGGCATTTTCAGCCAAATGGATGGAGATGGAAAAAATTATGCTAAGTGAAACATCCCAGTCTCAGAGATTCAAGGTTTGAATGTTTTCTCTCATGTGTGGAAGCTAGAATATAATCAGAAAGAGGCTGAAAGTAGGCTAAGCTAACAGCAACCTCTACATGGGTGAATTATTAAATGAACCAGGGGAACCTTGCCTATGATACTGGGGGATGAATGGAGCAGGGCAGGGAGGGGATGGGAACAGGAGGGATATCAAGGAAGTTGGAGGGATGGAGTAGGGGCATTATCAACCCAGTGGGGAACCTCCAACTTCCATTAGAAGCCCAACTAACATGAGGGTAATGTAGTGGAATCATGGGATCGGGGCGGGGGGACCCAAAGCGAAGAAATCATGAACTGATATCAGCCTTGACTTGCTCTGTCATTATGCATATGATCATGATTATGTGGCAATGATTTCTTCCTTTATGTATGAATATGTTGAATGAATAAAAAAAACAACAAGAAAAAGAAATAAGAGTTGTTTAGAATTGACTCATTGACACCAGGCAGATAGAACATTATTTGCTGAGAAGAAATTCCTATGTTATGGGTGGAAACCTCAGAAACAGTGCTTCAGATTTTCAAGCACAGGAAGAATCTCTTAGTAGAATCCTTTTAAAAATTAAAACCTTACTTTGACAACAATGTAGATTGACATGCTGTTGAAGTTATTAGACATGCCCTCCTTTCTCTTTACCTAGTTTTCCCAAATTCCAACATCTTGTAAAAGCAGAGTGCAAAATCACAACCAGGATACTTCCATTGCTACAGTCCAGGTAACAAACAATTCGTGTAACAAGGATCCTCTTTATTTGTGGGATTGAACTCAGGGGCATTTCACGAATGAGATATGTCCACAGTAATTTTTTTATTTTGTTTTTTTTTAGCATTTGTTGGAGTCTGACCTTCATTCTATTTCATCAGCTGACCTAGAGTGACCTTGTGACAATTATTGGGGTCTGACCTTCACCTCCATTTCGTCAGCCACCCTAGTGTGATCTTATGACTATTTGCATAAGCTCCTTCTGAAAGGGCTGCTAGGTCATGCTTTGTTAAAGATTAGGGTGGGTTAAAATGTCTTAAAGACAGGTTACTCCCTAGTTTTTGTCTGTACCCTAGTTTTTGTCTGTACTGAAATCTACATAACACCTGGCAACTCCCTTAGAAGGATTATTGATTCCTTGGCTGTCTCCCCTCCTCCTCTATAAAAACCCGTGTGCCTTAAGAATAAACGGATTCTGAGCTGCCATCAGCTGCGTGTGGTTGCCTCGTTTCCCCGGCTGGGAGGGAAGGGGTCCCCGGACGAGGGGGGACCCGGGTTCCAGCCGTCTGCACTCACCCTCCTCCTGATCGGCTCCTTGGGGGGACAATACATCGCCCCACAAGCATTAAATAATTTATATGGATTTACTCTACTATATTTTACTGTGATAAGACATTGGATTTTTTATTTTTTTATTTTTGAACAACCATACAAGTTTTTAACAAAATAATATCAAATGTGTATAGATTCTGGATATTACAATTACCCCCAGGAGTGCCCAACCAATTACTCACCCTTATCCCTCCCTTTCCCTTCCCTTAATATCTCTAAAAAATGATTATGTTGTATATCATTGCATCTTATCTGGATTTAACACATGATAATAGACCAACTTTCTCACTGGACAGATTCTAGTCCCAACCTCCACAGATGAGTGGAGACAATTGACCATTAGTTCTCTGGGTTAAGCTGATTTTACTCAGTATACTTTTTTCCATAGCCATCCATTTACCTTCAAAGTCTGCACTATCATTGTTTCTAATTGCTGTGTAAAATTCCATGGTATAAATGTACCACAGTTTTTGGATCCATTCATTCAGTGAGGGACATCTGGGTTGTTTCCATAGCCTAGCAATAGTAAATTGAGCTGCTATGAACATAGATATTGCTGTGTCACTATAATGTGCTGATTCTAAATCCCCTGGAAAGTTTCCCAGGAGTGGAATAGCAGAGTCATATGGTGGACTCATCCCTAGTTTTTTGAGGATTCTCCACACTGCTTTCCAGAGGGGCTGTACCAGTCTGCAGCTCCACCAACAGTGTGTTAGTGTGCCTATCTCTCCACAGCCCCTCCAGCATCTATTATTGTTTATTTTCTTCATCTTTGCCATTCTGACTGGTGTAAGGTGATATCTTAATTGGTTTTCATTTGCATTTCTCTGATTACTAGAGATTTAGAGCACTTTCTCATGTATTCATTGGCTTGATCAATGTCCTCTGATGAGAAGTTTCTATTTAGCTTTTTGGCCCATTTAATAATTGGGTTGTTAGAGTTTTTTAGTTGAGATTTTTGAGGATTTTATAGATTCTGGATATGAGACCCTTGTCAGAGGAATCATAGCCCATGATTCTCTCCATTTCTGTAGGAAAACTCTTGACTCTTTTGATTGTTTCCTTGGCAGTAGAAAAGCTTTTTAGTTTTATGGCATCCCATTCACTGATTTTTGACTTTACTTCCTTCACTTTTGGAGACATGTTGAGAAAGTCTTTGCCTACTCCCAAATGTTGAAGTGTTGGACCTAATTTGTCTTCTATCAGTTGCAAGGTAGCTGGTTAATACCTAGCACCTTGATCCATTTTTTTAAAGTATCATATCTTTTTTTTATTTTTGAACAACCATACAAGTATTTAACAAAATAATATAAAATGTGTATATATTCTGGATATTGCAATTACCCCCAGGAGTGCCCCCCCAATTACCCTCCCTTATCCCGCCCTTCCCCTTCCCACAATATCTCTAAAAAAAAGTATTAGGTTGTAAAACATTACATCTTATCAAAGATCCATTTTTTTATTTTGAAATAAGATCTTGTTAAGTTGCTGTGGTTTTCCACAAACATGAGATCCTCCTCACTCAACTTTTTGTATTGCTGGGATTACAGGTGTGCACCATTTGCATCTTCATTTGTTGTGAGTGCTGCTATGCAATGTAAAACAGAAAAAAATTTGAATGCTTTTCACCATTTTTTTTAACTGATGTCAATCTAATTTTCCAGGTGGGCTGAAAACCCCCAAGAATAAAGATGTAAACAGTTTTTTCTCTTACAGGATCCCAGAGACAAGGACATGACAGAGTCTCCAGGTGATGTGAAATTCCCATTATTCCCTCTTCTATTCCCACCACTGTTCTCCTCGATTGTTCCTCTAACAGGGACTCTTTCTGTGCTTTGCAGAGGAATCATTTTTACTCACCTTCCCACTTTGCTGTCTTCCTTTGTCTCCTTCACCCTTCACATGTAAGCCTGCTGGCCTCCTCCCCTACAATGGGCACTCAGTACTGTGCTTTTGCTCCCTTCCCCCAAGACTTCTCCGCAAAGCTGTTTCATTATTATTATCATTATCATTGCATTATAACTATGCAGAGTAGTGAGCTTTATTGTTATAAGTTTGTACTTTCATGAAACATTATTTCATTCCCCAATATCTCCCTGCTACTTTCCCTCCTCCCTGTGGAATTGTTCTTCATGATTTGGGTCCAGTGGGAAAATTTAGCACTTAGGAAACATGACTATGTCCATCTTCCAAGAGGAATGGGCATAAGGATTCTAAGACCAAACATTCAGTTCTTAGAGTCCTGTGGATTGCTCAAGCAAAAATCACACTGTTTTCATATTCCCAGAGTCTGAGTGGAGAAATGACTGATTCTGAGGCTGGTACAGGGCTTGTACAAAGTGAACCTCACACACATGTGCATGCTCGCACACATACACCCAAACCCCTAATAATGGATGCTTGCCAAAGGGACGTAGGAGCCTCCTGATAAACGAAATTATCCAAAAAAGTGCATTGTGCTGATGTCATTAAGTACCTTATTTCACTTTCATCCAGTTTAGGTTGATTACCCATGATTTGCGAAGTAGCCTCAAATATTATCAGAACCTACTCTTGGGAATAAGTATCAGTCCCAGAAATTTGTAGCCTTGGGATATTGTTCTGAGTAATTAACATCCTCCCGCCCTGAGTGGAAGTTAGTTATACACTCTATGTTAGGAAAGCACCTATGAGCAAACTGTGAAACTCACCCTGAAATTGGCATCCTGATATATTTCTTATTTTCAGAAGAATCTGGTTAGTTCTTTTGCCCATTTATTGACTATTCTTTGGTGTTAAGTTTCCTGAGTTCTTTATATATTCTGGAAATGAGTCGCCTATCTGAGGAGCAGGTGGCAAAGATTTTCACACAATCCAGAGGCTTTAACATCATGTTCTTAATTGATTTTTTTGTTGTTAAGAAGCATTTTAAGTTGATATCATCCACTTATTGACAATTTTTTAGTTCTGGCACTTTAGAATTTTTGTTAGTGAAGTTGATGCATGTGCTAACATTCTAGAATGTTGGGCCTACTTTTTTGGGCAATAGTAGGGTTTATGCCCCAATTACTAGGTCTTTGATCTACTTTTAATTGACTTTTGTGCAAAGAAAGAAATAGGAGTTAAATTAAAATACATTCTTTTTCTTAGGGATTTCAAAATTTTACCAGCCCTATTTGTTAAAAGGTTATATTTTCTCCCAAGAATTTTTTAAGAGAGAGGGACAGTGAGAGAGAGAGAGAGAGAGAAAGACCAAAGCAACACAATTTAGTTTCTCATGTGGCTTTCATTGCTCAGACACTTTGTTGTATATGTGCTGCTGGGGTTCGAAGCCACATACTCTGACATGTGAGGCAAGTGCGGTAACCACTGAGCCACTGCTCCAGCCCCCAACATGTTTTTTTTAAAGAAAGTTCAGTTAAAGAGAGAGACAGAGAATCAATTTTTATCTAGTTTTTCATGAGGCTTTCGTTTCTCTAACACTTCATTTTGTGTCTGGTGTGGTTCAAACCCACATTATCAGTCATGTCAGGCATGTGCCACAACCATGAGACTACTGCTCCAGCCCTCCCAAGTATATTTTTGGCACCTTTCTCTAGTAACTGACAAATGTATTTATATCAGCTTGTCTCTCTGTTTTCTATTGCAATGGGCTTCATGCCTGTTTTTGGCCACTATCATGCAGCTTGTGTTACTATAGCCCCTAGTATGATGTGAGGTCTAGTATTGAGATGCCTCCTGCTTTGTTCTTCTTGTTAAGGATTGTGTTGGCTCTTTTGGGTTTCTTATTTTTAGGAATGAATTTCAGAACTGCTTTTTTCAGTATTGTGAAGAATGTTATTGGAATTGTGATGGTGATTGCATTGAATCTGTATGGTGATATTGGTAGCATTGCCATTTCTACAATATATATGCTGCCTATCCCAGAATATGGGACGTCTTTCCATGTTCTAAGGTTTCTTCATTTTCTATCTATACTGTTCTATATATATAGTGTTCATTGCACAGTTCCTTCATCTCTTTAGATACATATATTCCAAAGAATTTTTGGAGGCTCTTGTGATTGGGATAGTTTTCCTCATTTCTTTTTCAGCAGGTGTGTAATTGGAGTAAAGAAATGTGAATGATTTATGGTTGTTGGTTCTTTGCAAAATTCAAATTTATGGCCCTTGATAAGAAAACATGTATCATGTGTCTTTGTGTCTTGTCTTATATTTTCTGTAACCTAAGTTGAACCTTTTTGCTCTTGCTGTTGAAGCGAGAGAGAGAGAGAGAGAGAGAATCAATTTTGTTTATATTTTTCATCTGGTTTTTGTTTTTCTTGCATCCTGTTTTGTGTGGTGCTGGGGATTGAACCCAGACTCTCATGCATACCAGGCAAATGCTCCATTGCTTAGCCAACTCTCCACTCTCAAGAAGATTTTCATAGGGGGAATTTGACTTGGGTAGTGCCAATTTGAAGCATATTCTTCCTCTTAGAACAATCATTACCTGACAATCATTCTGACCCAGTCTGACCTAAATACCAGACACTACTCCTTCATTACAAAAAAGAAACAGAGTCATTATCTGGGAGGTGAAATCCTGAAAAAAACCTTGTACTTACATGGAACATTGACCACTGCAAAGAATGACAGGTACAAAAAAGGACCTTTCTGTGACAGCTCCTTTACAAAACCCTACCACAAAAATCCCCCAATCCCTCACTCCATTCTATGGTCCTTAGGCTGTCAGTGGAAGACATGCTCCAGCCTCTGCTGGGATTCCCCCTATGCATGTTTATCCCAGACAAAGCCATGCTATTGTTGAGCTACCTCTCCTGTCTCTCTATTTTCTTATGCTTCTTTACTTAAGGTTTTGACTCTCACCAGGTTAAGGGGTGAAATTCTTCCCCCAACCAGTGTGAAGCTGTGTAATGGAATGGAGTGAGGTTCATAGTTAACGCCCTACATATAACTGCTCCATTTCCTTTCCTAATCCCATACCCTAGACAGCATTGTATAGAATCCCTGGGAAGAGTGAAACATATGAGGGATGCTATACTAACTGGTGGCAAGCGTGGTGACAAGTTAAATTTTGGACCATGTGATTTCTGTGATAACTCCTTACCTTCGCATTGTGGTGCTTAAGATGCCATGGATAACAAGAAAATGAATCATGTGGCCATGTTACAGCAAATGTGATTTAAAAGTGAGCAGCAGGAATAAGGAGTGACAAGTAATGTGTATTAGGTTGATTTTTTAGGAGAAAAATATTGTAAAATTGATTGGTGGTGATGGCTGTACAGCACTCTGAACATTTTCCGTATTATCACAACACATAGTCTAAAGGGTTAAGTTGCATGTTTTACAAATTAGGTCTCAATTAGCTCTTTAATTCAAACCAGGTGTTTGTACTATCTGTTATCCAAGTGGCTTGGAAGGCTGAGGCAGAAGGATCCGAAGTTCAAAGCCAGCCTCAGCAACTTAATGAAGCACTAAGCAGGTGAATGAGACCCTGGCTCAAAATAAAAGAATAAAATGTGCTGGGTATGTGGTTCAGATGTTAAGCAACCCTAGGCTAAATCCCCATGAATCTCTTCAAAATAAAAGGGTTACAGTAGCTCAGTCGTGGAGTATCCCTGGGTTCAATCCTGATTATCCAGGTTTAAAAAAATGGGCAATAGATGATAGTCTGCCAACCTCTGCAGAAGATCTTTGTCTTACTTTTTTTTCAGGCTTATGTCCTGAAAAGTGCAGAGGGCATCTTGTGAAAGCCCTTCTACACAGAACACAATTTGGAAGGTCTAAAACTCCAAAGTATTGCTTTGACAGTTCCTCATATTTTAATATTTTTCAATGTTTCATTGTTTTTTGTTTTTCCTCTGTATAGTTTAAGATGTGGTGCTGTGGATCAAACCTGGGTCCTCATGCATGCTAAGCAAGTGCTCTGCCTCTAACACTGAATCATCTCTGTTGTCACATTTTCATGTTATGTTTGTTCCATTTGCAGAAAACACATATTTAACACAACCTGAAAATCCCTGCTCCCACAGTCCTTCAGGAAGAATAGCATGGCACCCTGACCATTCCAAATTATGGCAAACAGCCTCAGAAGTGCCATATCTTCGAACAAGAGGTTGAAGAGCAGCAGTGCTGCGCCTGCCTACAAAAGCTGAAGGATTCTGGGCATTGCCACTTCCAAAGGTGAAGGGAGCTGACCCACCCACACAATTGCTGCTCCCCAGATATTGAAGTGGTTTCCTATGTCCAGGGAGGAATCTGGAATCAGGTCTGTGCCTGAGTCACAGCTGACCAGGCTGACCAAACCCACTGTTGCTCTCAGAGCACACGCTTTCACATCAGCCATATTGTAGAGTCACACACAATTGGCACAATTCATATCCCACACATCTGTTCCTTCCAAAAGTGACATCTCATGGATTCCCACTGGTGTGGGACTGCTTAGAAATAATGACTTTCCTAGGGGCCTACAACTGTCATGGACCCCATTGGACAATACTCTCCTAGGGGCTACTGCTCCATGGATCATGAATTTGGGGGGCAGTAACATTAGCTAGGCTCCATTAGGACCTTGGGTTCTGTCCTTTCTGATACAGGCTGTGATCCCAGCAGATAGCACACAGGAATCCCTACTCTTTGTGGAGTGAAACATGAGCATAGACCTTTAGTGTGCAGAAGGAGGGTTCCACACCACTGCACCCAGATGGGGAACCAGCCACCAGAGTTTTCGTCCTACCAACTGCCCCAAGGCTTTGCCACAATGACAGGTATAGTTCCAACAAATGCTTCTGCAGTACTAGGATGAATCACTTCACATGTCCAAGTGCTGCTCCACAGGCTCCATCACTATCCAGCACCCAACTCTGAGTGCTTCCTTCCCTCAGGGAATCCTACTATTTTCCCCCCTCTGCTTTTTACTGCTCACCATGCTAAATCCTCTCACAGCCAGGATGGTCATGTTGTGCAGTGTGTTGTCTCATTCCTCTGCTGATCACACTTGTTTTTTTTTTTTAACAACCTTATAAGTTTTTTTTAACAACCTTACAAGATTTTGACAAAATAATATAAAATGTGTATATATTCCGGATATTGCAATTATCCCCAGGAGTGCCCCCCCAATCACCCTCCCTTATCCCTCCCTTCCCCTTCCCACTATAACTCTAAAAAAAGTATTAGATTGTAAAACATTACATCTTATCTGGATTTAACTCATGCTACTAGAACAACTTTCTCATTGTCCAGGGTCTAGTCCCCACATCCACAGATGAGTGGAGACAATCCACCCTCAGATCTCTGGGTTAAGCTGATTTTACTCAGCATACTTTCTTCCATAGCCATCCATTTACCTTCGAAGGCTGCAATATCATTGTTTCTAATTGCTGTGTAATATTCCATGGTATAAATGTACCACAGTTTTTGGATCCATTCTTCCAGTGAGGGACATCTGGGTTGTTTTCATAGCCTAGCAATAGTAAATTGTGCTGCTATGAACGTAGATGTTGCTGCGTCACTAAAATGTGCTGATTCTAAGTCCCCTGGAAAGATTCCCAGGAGTGGAATAGCAGGGTCATATGGTGGACTCATCCCTAGTTTTTTGAAGATTCTCCACACTGCTTTCCAGAGGGGTTGTACCAGTCTGCAGCTCCACCAACAGTGTGTTAGTGTGCCTATCTCTCCACAGCCCCTCCAGCATCTATTATTGTTTACTTTCTTCATCTTTTCCATTCTGACAGGTGTAAGGTGATATCTTAATGTGGTGTTCATTTGCATTTCTCTGATTACTAGAGATTTAGAGCACTTTCTCATGTATTCATTGGCTTGATCAATGTCCTCTGATGAGAAGTCTCTATTTAGCTCTTTGGCCCATTTATCAATTGGGCTGTTGGTGTTTTTGTAGTTGAGATTTTTGAGGATTTTATAGATTCTGGATATGAGACCCTTGTCAGAGGAATCATAGTCCATGATTCTCTCCATTTCCGTAGGAAACCTCTTGACTCTTACGATTGTTTCCTTGGCAGTAGAAAAGCTTTTTAGCTTTACGGCATCCAGTTCACTGATTTTTGACTTTACTTCCTTCACTTTTGGAGACTTGTTGAGAAAGTCTTTGCCTACTCCCAAATGTTGAAGTGTTGAACCAATTTTGTCTTCTATCAGTTGCAACAAAGCTGGTTTAGTACCAAGCTCCTTGATCCATTTTGATTTGATTCTCGTGCAAGAAGAAAGATATGGGTCTAATTTCAACTTTCTGCAGGTGGATGACCAGTTTGTCCAGCACCATTTGTTGAAGAGGCTGTCACATCTCCATGTAATATTTTGTCCCCCTTTGTCAAAAATCAGATGTTTAAAGATTTGAGGATTGGTTTCGGGGGCTTCTATTCTATTCCATTGGTCTTCTTCCCTGTCTTGATACCAGTACCATGCTGTCTTTGTTACTATGGCTCTATAGTATAGTTTTAGATCTGGAATGGCAAAACTGCCTGTTTCGTCTTTTTTGCTTAGTAGTGCTTTGGCAATTCTTGGTTTCTTATTGTTCCAAATGAATTTGAGAATTGCTTTTTCTATGTCCTTAAAGAACGACATAGGTCTCTTTATAGGGATAGCATTAAATCTATATAAAGCTTTTGGTAGAATGGCCATTTTTATTATATTAATTCTGCCTCTCCAAGAGCATGGGAGATCTTTCCATCTTCTTAGGTCATCTTGGATTTCGTTCTTCAATGTTCGATAGTTTTCATTGAAGAGATCTTTAATTTCCCTTGTTAGGTTAATTCCCAAGTATTTTATTTTTTTGAAGCTATCTTGAAAGGAACTGAATTCCTGACTTCTTCTTCAGTCCTGTTATTATTGGTATAAAGGAAAGCTATTGATTTATGTGTGTTGATCTTGTATCCTGCCACTTTGCTAAATCTACTTATGAGTTCGAGCAGTTTATTGATGGAGTTTTTTGG